>JARFYF010000036.1:26719273-26731398 GCA_030265395.1 Rhina ancylostomus
AAACACAGGAGGCCATTCAACCCTTTATGTCCATGCCAGTTTAAAAATCTCTTCTACACTTGATCCATAGTCCTGCAGATCACGGCTCTGCAAGTACACATCCAGTTACTGTTTAAATGTGACAAAAGTTTGTGTCTGCTACGTTCTAAAGCAATGAATCACAGACCCCTATCATCTATAGGGCCAAAAATGTTTTCCTCATCTTCCTCTAATCCTTCCACAAATTTATTTTGAACCATGCCCCTTGTTTTCAACTGCTTTGCTAAAGGAAATAGTACATCCTATCCAGTTAGGCCTCTCAAAATTTCGTACACCTGAATTAAGTCGCCCCTCAAAGTAAATATTTATCTATCACATCTTTCCTGAGCTACAATTTTCTAGACCTAGTAACATCCATGCAAATTTCCTCTGCATCCCCTCTGCTGCCATGGCACCTTTCCTAGAATATGGTGACTAAAGCTGTATGCCATATTCAAGCTGTGACTAAACTAGTGTTGTACATAAAACTGGCATAACCTCCTCTTTTTATGTTCTATGCCTTAATCAATAGAAGGTAGTATTCCATATGCCTTTTTAACCAACTTATTGACTTGGCCTGATACATTCAAGGGTCTGTGTACTTACACTTCAAGGTCCCTTTGGTTCCTCCACACAGCGTGAAGTGGGACCTTGTCAAAATCCTTGCTAAAAATTCATGCAGCCTACATTAAACACACAGGCCTTATTGACCCTCCTTGTCACCTCCTCAATGAATTCAATCAAATTAGTTAGACACAACAAATCCATCTGATTGTTACTGATTGATTAATCAGTACCTTTCCAAGAGGTTCATACTGTCTCTTCTAATGAATTCCAATATTTCTAACATCACCAACTGGTCTGTAATTACTTGGTTTATCATTACCTCCCTTTTTTGACATTGGTACAGCATTAGCAGTCATCCAATCCTCCAACACCAACACTGTAGCCAGAGAGGATTGAAATTGAAAAATTGAAGTTAGATCCTTGCAATTTCCTCCCTTATTTCTTTTCAGAGCTTATGATATATTTCATTGGGCCCTGATAAGTTATCCATGTTTAAAGATGATAAACTTCTTAAAACTCTCTCTTTTGCTATTTTTTATCCTATCGAATTTCTAATGCTTATTTACCTTAATGACAACATTGACATCATCACCCTCTTTGGTAGTTTTCTAAATACAACAGCATTGGGGCACTCTTACAAAAGACAAGTAAAATGGTGATAGACAATTTGAGGAAAGAATGAGACAGTAAGTTCGGCTTTATTGCTGCCAGCGAGGACGATGTAAATTTCTCACCCTGCATTTCATATTATCCAAACACATACCTCCAATCGTCCAGCAGAAGAAAGTGAAAATCCTGGTAGTGGGTGAGATTGTTGTAAAGCTAAAGAGCTAGTTAATATACGAATCTTAAATGAATGGGCAGGATGAAGTAGCCAGCTTTATTGAATGACTTACATATAAACATACAAATTAGCAGAAAGAAACAACTTACCCCCCTCTATCCTACTCCACCATTCAATATCATGGCCGATTTAATTGTAACTTCATCCTGTCTACCCCCAGTAACCTTTCACCTCCTTGCTTATCTAGAATCTATCTCTGTCTTAAAAATATTCCAAGGCTCTGCTTCCACTGCCCTTCAAGGTAGAGAGTTCCAAAGGCGCACAACTCAGAAAAATTTCACCTCATTTTAAATGGCTGTCTTAAATAATATAACCCCTTATTTTTAAATACATCTACCCTGTCAAGACCTCTCATAATCTTGTTTATTTCAATCAAGTCCCGTCTTGGCTTTCTGATTTCTACTGGATACAAGCCCGGACTGTATGATCTTTCCTCAGAAGGCAACCCTCCCATTCCAGGTATCAGTTGAGCATACCCTTCTGAACTGCTTCCAATGTATTTATTCCTTCCTTCCTTAAATAAGGAGCCCATTATTGTACACAGTACCCCTGATTTGCTCTTGCCAATGCATTATATAACTGAGGCATAAACTACCTACTTCTGAATTCAATTCCCCTAGCAACATCATTCCCTCATACTTGATGTACCAGCATATCAATCTTTTAACTTCATCCAAGTCATTTTTATAAATTGTAAAAAGTTGAGGCCCCA
Source organism: Rhina ancylostomus (assembly GCA_030265395.1). Lineage (NCBI taxonomy): Eukaryota > Metazoa > Chordata > Chondrichthyes > Rhinopristiformes > Rhinidae > Rhina > Rhina ancylostomus. Next base: position 26,721,415 of record JARFYF010000036.1, read on the forward strand.
GCACTGATTCCTGGACACCAGGTACAAGTGGCCAACCAGAATAAAAACATCTGTGCTTATTCTCAGTTTCTTGTTAACTAGTCAATCTTCTGTCCTGGTCGGTATGTCAACCCCTTTTATTTCCTGCAATAATCTTTAATGCAGCAACTTATCAAATGTTGTCTGGAAATCTAAGTGTAGTACATTCAGTTCACTTTTATCTACAAGCCTGTGTTATTTATTCAAAAGCACCAATAAATTGGTCAAATATGATTTCTCTTTTGCAAAGTCATGTTGCCTTTTGCTGATTACTGTGAATCCATCCATAATCCTTCTATAATGTATAATACTCCATATGAAAATATGAAATAGCTAAAATGCACTATGACATCCCATAGTGGTTACGATGCTCACAGTAGTGAGAAAGATTCAGAAACATGTTGGGGCAATAATATAGCTGTGTTTGATACTGTTCTTCACTGAGATAGACTCTGTTACAGATACATGGTTGGCATCATGACTTGCATGCTCCATGGACCAAATGTAAAATGGACACCATTTTCTGTGGACACCCAGAGGAGCATGTTCCACAGTCCCAGCCAATTAATGCTTTAATGAGATTAATGAAGGATAATAGATGATGTCACTCCCTCCACATCTTCATTATGTGATAATGAAGATGGGGAGCTTATCTTCAGAACTACTGGGGAGCTATTCAACCTACAGCAACCACACTCCAGAATCAAGGTCACTTTGAAGCATTTGTAAATGCTCAGAGGTCATGTTACAAGTCATCATTAGATAATTCACTGAAGTGTACTATAGGACTTCAACAAACTCAACATCTGTAGGTTCACAGTGAGACCCTGAAAAATTTGGCTGCCCTGCATCATAAAAAACAACGTTACTGCAACCTCAAGTATTGAGCTGCAGTACACAGGCAATGCTTGCACACGTGCTTACTTTAAGGCTGAGCTCCAAATTATTACTGACGTTTACTGAAGCTTTCAAGAGAATGGGTCTTGCGTTTAACATCTGCAGGATAATTGTTCTTTACCAACTGCCCAAGTGCACCACATTGTCCACCAACAATAAAGGTTCACAGCAAGACTCAGGAAAACATGGACCACTTCCTAAATCTTAGAAGCCATCTCTAGGCAAGGGCAGACAATGATGTTGAAATTCACCATCATCCTCAGTGCACCAATACAGCCTTTGGTCAGTTGAGGAAGACGATATTTAAAGATCTAGATCCCAGACGTGGCATAAAACTCATGCTCTATTGGCTACCAGATATCTCTGCCCTTCTATATGCTTCTGAGAGCTGAACTAACTGTAGCAGGCACCTTAATGCTTTGAAAAGATACCATAAATGCTTCCTCCACATTCAAGGATAAGCAAATCAATAACAGAGTCTTCTCCTAGGCTAATTTTATTAGCATTAAGGGCCTAGTTACATTCAGCTGGCTACATTGGGCAGGCCACCTCATTTGCATGCTTGACTCCAGACTCCCAAAATAGACACACCATTTCTAGCTGTGTCATGGGAATAGATTGCCAGAGGACAGATGAAAAGATTCAAGGATGTGCTCAAAGCCTTCTTGAAGAAATACAATATCCCCACTGAAGCTTGGAAATCTCTGGCCCATAAGTGCTCAAAATGGAGAAGGAGCATTTGGTAATAGTATACCAAGTCTTTTTATTCATGATAGGGGCACAGGTTTTCTGCATATAACAAAAACTATGGATGCCTCTTAGGCTGCTGGCAATAATACTAATGTCATACTGCAGTCAGCTTATCCATGGATATAACAACTTCTATGTAAGTAATCTTCAGCTTATAACCCATCCACGTTCCTGACATCAGAGTTACCAATTCCAGCCTGATCCCAATCCTGGATCTAGTTCCACCCCTGCTCCAGCCACAAAGCTACCCGTGTTCTGAACCCAATTTCATGAGTATGCAAATGAAAAATACGATGATGCTGGAGGAACTCAGTAGGCCAGGCAGCATCTGCAACACCTGAAGAGTCCCGACTGGAAACGTTGACCGCCGGCTTTTCTCCACGGATGCTGCCTGGCCTGCTGCATTTCTCCAGCATCATCGTGTTTTTCATCTAGGTTCCAGCATGTGCAGTCCTGTGTTTCTCGTTCATGAGTTTGCAGATCTACAGAGGGTACGTCAGCAATATAATGAGAACTTAGTGTATTGACACCAAGTCCATGTATCAGGAGCCAACAGCAGCACTGCGTAAGCAGCTGAAGGAGCAGCCCACCTCAATAACTACCCATCCACTTGCCCCAACTGTGAAAGAGTCTGCATTTCTCACATTAGTCTCATGAGACATCTCAGAACCTATCAAACCAGACTGAAAATGTTATCTTCAATATAGAGGTAATGCCAAAGAAGAAAGAGGATCCTCATATTTAAATTTCTTTTTCTCTTGATTCAGCCTCTGGCTATAAAACTCAACCAGTTGAACTTTAATTCTCCAAATCAGATTAACCCCTGCTTTACACAATCTATGTTAGAAATCTTGCTTTTTTACCAATATTCCTTTGTCCCACTCTTCACAGAAAGTGTTGTCCTAACTTCCCTCGAGCTAAAATGGCTTGAAACTTAAGCTGGCTATCAATTTCCCCCACCCTACTCCTACAGTAAATTCTTAGAAGAAAATCCAATATAGTTCTATGCATTCCTCCTGGGCTCCTTCAGAACTTTAGGTGTGAATGGCTGAGGGTGGGGGGGGAGGGGTTGAGACTAACCAATGAATTACATATTATCCCTGGATGTGGATAATGTTTAATTCCAGGCTTATTAACATATCAATCTCCCTTTTGTCCCAGAAGCTGCTCCATTTGGCCGAAGAGATTTTTAAATTGTGAACTAACTTTAGTCTGAAACATACCCTAAACTGCAAAACTGGTCCTATATAAAAATACTTAGACTCCTTAAAGCATATGGTATCATCTTTTAAGAGTAATTTTCACATTATCATCAGTACAAAGTCCACATCACTATGCCAAAAGTTTGCATCAAAAAAACATAACAACTCAGGAGACACAAGAGATTCTGCAGATGCTGGAATCTGGCCCATCCAGCCCTTTGAGCCTGCTCTGCCATTCATTAGAATAATGACAGTTTTTCTGCCTCAGCATCCCTTTCCAGTACTATCTCCATATCCTTTGATTCCCTTCAAATCTACAAATCTATTGACCTCCGTTTTGAATGAACACAATGATGGAGCCTCCATAGCTTTCCGGGGTGGAGAATTCCAAAGGTTACCACCCTCTAAGTGAAGAAATATTTCCTCCTCTCAGTCCCAAATGGCCAACCTTTTTATTTTGAAACTGTGCCTGCTGGTCCTGGACTCCTTGGCAAGGGGAAACATCCTTTCTGCAACTAGCCTGCCAAGCCTTTCAAGAGTTTTGTGTTTCACTGATCTCTATTGTAATAAGGGTCCTCCACAACTGTGTTCTCTCAGTGGCTGAGCAGCTATTCCCCAGACTGCAAATATGAATGCCATCCATCAAGAGGCATAACAGATGTGATTTTCGCTGCATGACAACTCCAAAAAAAGTACAGGGAATACGAATAACCTTTTATGCCCTTTTTTGTATCTCTCAAAATCCTTTGACTCCGTCAAGCTACGGGAACCTTGGACAATTTTTCTCAAATCTGGGTGCCCTTCAATATTTATTTCCATTTTACACCTATTACATGTTTATATGCATGTCATGATTTTAACCAATGGGTCCACCAATGTCTCAATACCTGCGAGACCAGGGTGAAGCAATGCTGTGTCATCACACCTATCTTCTTTTCAGTCCTCCTTCCCCTAATATTGAACCTCACTCCAACCAACTTCCTACTGTCTACAGGACAATTGCAAAGCTGTTAACCTCCATTGCCTCTACTGCAGAAACAAAGCCACTTTAACCTCTGTCATTGAATTGCAGCACTCAGATAACACTTGAGCTTATGCACATTCAAAGGCTGTGCTCTAAGTCATCATTGGCTCATTGAATGGAATATGCAAGAGAACATATTTTACACTAAACATCCTCAAAACAAAGATCCACTACCAAACTGCACACTCCCCAATACAACACCATTCCCAACAATAAAAGGTCCATGATGAAAAACCCTTTCCATAACAAGGAGCCAAATCTCAGCAAAGGCAGATACCCTTGATAAAATTCACCTTCTCCAGTGCACCAGTACCTATGACCATAGAGGAAAAGAATGTACAAAGATTGAATGCTCAAATCTGGCATTAAAGTCATGGTTGGCCAGATGACAGTGATCCTTCTGCAAACTTCAGAGACGTGGGCTATCTACAGCAGGCACCTCAAAGCACTGAAGTACCACCGTCAATGTTGCCTCTGCAAAATTGTTCAAAACAATTGGCAGAATAAGCCAATTGACATCAGCATCCTTTCCCAGGCCAACATCCCCAGTACTGTGGCTCTGACTATGCTCAGAATATTCTGAATGCCTCATTGAAAAGAAATGCAATATCCTCACTAACTCAGTAATCCTTGGCCTGTGACTGATCAAAGTAGAGAAAAACCAAGCTGGTTGTAAACCAATGAAGAGACTTGAACCGATAATTTTTGCCCAGCAAAAGTGGTGGAAAAAGTGCATCACTTTCTGTGTTTATTCACCCACCCTCCCCATCAAAAACCTGTGGCAGAGTCTGCGATTCCACATTGGCATCATCAGCCAGCTTAGTACCCTGAAAACTGGAGAGAAGCAACTCATCCTCAATGCCAAGGGAAAATATCAATTAGCTGTTGAAGTGTGTTCAAGTTGTAAAATGGGAGAGAGTGACAGTTGTTATCCAGTTATTTCATAAGACTCCAGTGACTGTGGTAAACTCAAAGCTATTAAAAAGCTTTGAAAAAGAGAAAGATTTATGCTTACATAACAGTTTTTGGAATGTTCTAATATGCTATACATTCAGTTAAGTACTCTTAAGCCAAGGAAAACATTCAGATATTGTAAATAAGCAGCTAATATGCTCATAGTGACCAGATAAAGTAATTTAGTACTATTGAATGAGGGATAAATGTTGGCCAGGATACAGGGGATAATTCCCATGCTCTTCTTAGGAAAAGTGCAATAGGATCCTTTATTCCCATTGAAAAGATCTTAGTTTAATAATTTTCCAAAACACAGTACCTTCAGTACTGTACAATCCCTTCAGTATGGTCTTGGACTTCAGCCTAAACCTTTTGAGCTCAATCTTTGAACCACTATCTTCTGACTCAGAGTTTAGACTGTGTTACTAATGGAGCAATAACCAACATTTCAGACTATTTAAATTTATGTACAGAGAAGGAAACAACTCACAAGTTTAATTTTCCTTAATTATAAGATCATTCATAAATGTATTTGAAAACAACCAACTTGTTGGTTTCCACAGATTATGGTTCTATCAGCTGATGTAACTTTAGCGATAATTTTTTGACCTACTTTCTCTGTTAACAACTTCTTTTAGCTCCTTTATGAAATTATTTATATAATTTTGTTGATAAATCTTTATCCCCGTCTGAACAGTATGTTTTTTCACAGACTGTTTGCAAGGCACTTATTATAAAAATTACAGAAACACTCAGTAAGACACTGATAGGTTGATGTACACCAGAATCAAAGCTTGATACAGGGAGAGTTGTGTAATCACGCGATAATGTCAATGAGTTGGATATGAAGCTGAAGAAGCTCAGAACAAAAACAGAGCACAAAAGTAGAATTTATTTCACATAAATAGCTTCCAAACCAAAACATTCACTTCATATGACCAATACTTGTGATTTTTTTCTTGTTGGTTTATTGGTTGGCACTGAAGTTGGTTTGCCTCTTTAACCTTGACTTGTCTGTGAACTGATTTGGGGCAATGCAAAGTATAAATCCTGGAATCTGCACTTGGGGTTTTGCACTGAAATGACAACTATAGCACAAATGTACCACAATCTATACTGAAAAACAAAGTCTATAAATAAAACAAATTCAGAGAATTGCTCCAACACGGGAAACAGCCATTCAGCCCATTGAATCTATGCTGGCTCCTAGAAGGGCAATCCTCTGAATTGGTACTTGGTAATTGTTAATTAGTTTATTATTTTTACATGTACTGAGATACAGTGAAAAACTTTGTTTTACATGCCATTCCATACAGATCATTTCAAAACATAAGTACATTGAGATAGTATAAAAGGAAAACAACAACAGAATGCAGAATATAGTGTTACAGTTAGAAAGTGCAGTGCAGGTAGACAAATGAGGTGCAAGTGCCAATGACAAGGTAGATAGAGAGATCAAGAGTTCATCTTTCTCATACCAGAGATCTGTTCAAGAGTCTTATAACAATGGGATAGAAGTTGTCCTTGAGCCTGGTGGTGTGCGTTTTCAAACTTTTGTATCTTCTACCCAATGAAAGGGGGGAAGAAGAGAGAATGACTGGGGTGAAAAGGGTCTTTGATTATGTGGCTGCTTTCCCTTGGCAGCAGGAAGTGTAGACAGAGTCAATGGGCGGGGGGGGGGGGCTGGTTTTCATGATGGACGGAGCCGTGTCCATAATTCTCTGCAATTTCTTGCTGTCTTGGGCAGAGCAGTTACCATACCAAGCTGTGATGCATCCAGATATGATGTGGTGCATGTATAAAAATTGGTTAGGGTCAACAGGAACATGCCAAATTTCCTTACCCTTCTGAGGAAGTAGAGGCAATGGTGTACTTTCTTGTTTCGATCAGGATAAGCTATTGGTGATATTTACACCTAAGAGCTTGAAGCTCTCAACTATCTCAGTTTCAGCACCATTGAAACATACAGGGGCATGTTCTCCATCCCACTTCCTGAAGTCAATGACCAGCTCTTTTGTTTTGCTGACATCGAGGGAAAGGTTGTTGACTTGACACCATGCCATTAGGCTCTCTATCCCCTTCCTTTACTCCATCTTGTAGTTTGAGATCCAGCCCACTGTGGTGGTGTCATCTATGACATTTTAGATCCCATTCCTCTATACTGATTCTGTTTTCACTACCTTTTAATGGCAGTGAATACCTGAGATTTTCCTCACATCCCCTTTATATCTTTTGTCCAAAATTTTAAATTTGTGTTCCTTGTTCCTTGATCCTTGAGCCTTGAGCCATTCACTAACAAGGAGCACTGCCCTTTATCTACCCTATCTAAACTAGTCATGATCTTGTGCATCTCTCTCTGATCTCCTCTCAACCTTCTTTGCTCAAAGGAGGACACTCCCAGCATCACCAGTCAAAGCTGAAATCCTTCATCCCCGGAGCTATTTTAGGAAATCTTTTCTCCATCCTCTCAAATTTATGAATCCTGGCAACTTACATACTTTATTAAATCACTCCCTGAAAACACTCTGCCAGTTGAGGATTACTACACATTTAAACTTAAATTCTCTTACTTCACACTTTGGTATTGTGCCATTTAGTCCATATTGTCCCTCTATATTTGTTCTGCCAAAATGAATCACTTCACACTTCTCTGTACTAAATTCTATCTGCCACTTCTTATCCAGTCCATCTATATATTCTTGCAGTCTATGATTATTCTCGTCACTGTTTCCCTTAGTTTCATGCTTTGTGGTAAACACAAATTTGGAAATGTTACCCTACAAACCCATGTCTAAGTCATTAATACACATCAAAAAAGGAGTGATCCCAGTGTTTGCTTCCATTAAATGCTGTCTGGTTTTAAGCCAAATTTCCTATATGTGCTCTTAGCAATCCTTTAATTCCTTAGGCTTCAATTTTATTAACCAGTCTTTTGTGTGGAACTTTAGAATGCCTTCTGTAAATCTACGAAAGTGAAATCTACTGCATTTCCTTCAACAAATTCCATTAGATTACTCAAATATGACTTGCTTTTAAGAAATTTGCATTACCTCTCTTTTATCAACTTAAACTTTTCTAAGTAAAGTTTTCCCTGATTATTTTTTCTAAAAACTTTTCCACAGCTCAGGTTAAATTGACACCTGCAGTTTTTTGTGATTTCCTGGCATGCCCTTATACCCTTTTTTAAGCAATTGTGTTACATTTGGCATTTTCTGTTCCTCTGGCAAGTCCCCCATATGTCAGGAGGATTAGTAAATTATGGCATGTTCCTCCACACTCAGCAGCTACCTGAAATGCATCTTCTCCAGAGCAGGTGACTTAAGATGAACATAGCCACTATCTCATTAATTTTCACTCTGTCCACTATCTCTATGACCTCCCCTTCTTCCAAGTTCCTCTTGCTTGGTAAATACAGAAACAAAATCCTCATTTTACCTTCTGACTCTGTGCTTAGATCCTTCTCAATCCCTGATCATCCTCACCCCTCCAGTTACTACCTAGCTGTAGAAGACATTTGGGCTCATTTATCTTTGCTGGCATTCGCTTCCCTTTGCTAGCATTATTTTCTTTTTCACTTCCCTGTTCAGCTGATACTCATTGGAGTTCAGTCACTTGGCATGCATCATCCACCTTCAATTCCTTTTAAATCATCTTCTCCGTCTTCTTCCCAATTCCAAAGAACAAAAGCAAATTCCGTTGACAACAGTGATAACAGAATTTTTATCCAGGATTTGGCTTTTACACAGCCACATTAATGTTTCTTTCAAACTGTAAATGTACAAACAAGTGCAAAGTGGATGTTATAGCACTTTTCATGGATCAAGTTTATCTCCAGCACTTTACAGTGAATAACTATTTAATGAAAAAAAAGAGATTGGAGTAGAGATCCCACTTTGAGTGCACACAGCAGTCTGGGTGCAAATTGCACAGTTTTATATGCTCATGCTGCCAACTGTTATCAGTGAATATAAAGTCTTCCCTGAACAGTAGTCTAGAATATAATTTTAAAGCATTTACTTTAAAAAATCCTTTATTCCTTAAGAGTGGTAACCTGAAGTTTTAGAAGTGCACCTGAAAATGATTCATCATAAAGCAAACATTTTTCATTAGAAAATCTAGTTCAGCACCAGATTTTAAATAACTAAAAATTATTTTAAATAACTAAAAATTCAGAGCTATATTACAGAATATTTATCAATTTCATTTGTGTACTGTAGCTAATTCCTAAGTATTCCTGGCTTCCTTTCCCTTTGTTCATCTACTTCTACATTTGCTGCCCGGTCCAATTGCAGGACAAAGACATTCATGTTGGCAATTTTAAATTTTAGACAGTGCCTCTCACTCCCAAACTGGTGGTCAGAAGCCCACATTTTTCAGCTCCTTCCACTGCAGAAGGGTCTACTATGCAAGTGGCCTGCTGTGAACATTCTGGAAATCCTAGAATGACAGCAGCTCATTTACAAATAGCACTGAAATCAGATTGGTCTGGGAATGTAGTGAGGGTTAAACTGCCCTGCTGGTTTTTTTTGATCAGATATTAAACTAAGGTTCTGTCTGTAGAGATAAAACTCTGAGACAAGTTGTGGTTTCAGTAGGTGCAGGTGGTTTGTAGCTTTCAGTCTGTGCCAACAAACTGAAATTCACAACTCTGTATGGCTTTAGAAATTGGCAAAATCTTCCAGACAACAAGTTAATCGTAAACTAACCAAGCATTTGTCAATCCAGTCATGCATTTAATCCCTTTAAGAAGTACAAGCCTTATATTTGTAGGCAGGTGCAAAATTATTCCTTTGGTAACTTGCAATACCTTCCCTACATTCTACAACTTTAACACCATATCATGACACACATTATGTTCCTGTTGAGATTTATTGTATAAAAGACAACATGACTTAATCCATCAGTGAGCATTTCAAAGGATATACAGCATGAAAGTGTTTACTTCAACCAAGACATCAGGAGCCCTCACTTTGGTAGGGTCTCATCTTTTATTCTTGAACCACTCTTATATAACTCAGATAATTCAGCTTGGGAGCTTACAACCAAAGAATGGGAGTTACAGTGAGCCACATTGCCTCTAGCTATGAAGCATGTTACAAATTGATTACTGTGGTATTCAATACAATGCTGCAACTAGCA
>JARFYF010000036.1:26825303-26837325 GCA_030265395.1 Rhina ancylostomus
ATATGTCTTACTTATGTTCTTAATCCTGCAAGTCTGTCTTATGTTCTTAAACCTCAGAATTGAAGTCAAGACTCATTGGGAATTCTATCTCAATCTTTTCCAGGATATCTAAGCTTTGGAACTCATTTCTTTTCTTGTTTTTTTTCTTCCTGCCATTTTAAGCTTTTAAAGCAAAGGGTGGCTTCAACTTGCTGTTCAAGCTTTTCTTTTGAACCTTAATGATGTCCTGATATATACTCAACTTGGCTCCTCATCTCGATCACCATTAAAAGAAATTATTCAATTCCTGTTGTTGTGTCTTTTGTTTATGTTTGCCACTTTGAGCACTGAAGTACAAGGTTTCCTTGTGTAGCACATAAAAAGCAAACCAGAGTCAACTTGAAATCTGTTTTAATAGTTGTGTGTTGCCCATAGGCAAAACGACGAGGAGTATCAGGTTGGGAAAGCAGTCTCAGACAAAGGCCAGCACCACGTATAATTTTCCAGGCAGGAATTTCCTTTCGCCACAAAAAAAAGAAAGAAGATAATAATATGAAACTCAAAAAGGACATGAACATTTCATTGGTATGTACATAATAAACTGTACGTAAGGTATGTTCCTTAAAACAATACATTGTTTTTATTAAAGTGTTTCCATTATTGGTTACAACAGAGGACTTTCATGCCCTCAAAATAGAAATTATATTAATGATCACTTATAAGCAGAGCAATTATTATTTGGTGCTTTTCTGGAAGAGAAAATCTGGTGACCAAAGGTGAACCACTAAGATTGACCTTGCTTATATCTGGATCAGTACAGAAGAATGTTGTTAGATATAGAACTTCAGCAGTCAATTCACATCCTGCTAAGTTCCAAAAAGAGCAATGAGATCAATGACCAGATAATCTGTTCCAATGATGCTTGTGATCACGTAAGCACTTAATAAATGGAAGTAGATGTAAGCCAATCAGCCCCTCGTACCTGCTCCACTATTCAGTAAAATCACTCTGCTTTTCTGCACTATCCCAACAACTCCTGAAAATCTAAAGATCTACTGATATTTGTCTTGATCATACTCAGCAACAGAGCCTTGGCTAGACAATTCCAAAGATTCTGTACCCTCTGGGTGAGCAAGTTTCTTTTCATCTCAGTTCTGAATGTGTGGCCTCTTATCATGACACTGCAATCTTTGGTTTAAATACCTCATCCAGGATTGTCTTTCCTGCATCTACTTATCAAGCTACAGAAGAATGTTGTATGTTTTCATGAGATCACCTCCCATTCCACTAAAGTCAAGACCATATAGACCCAGTCTGCTTCGTTTCACCTCAGGGAACAAACTCACCATTCCAGAGATCATTCTGGTGAACTTTTGCTGCTCTTATTCTATCACATAGCTATCCTTCATTAGGGAGACCAGGCCTGTACACAACATTTGCAGATATGATCTCACCAGGGACTCATATAATTGGGGCAAGCTATCTCTGGTCTTGTACTCAATCCTCTTGTAATAAAGGTTGACACGTTATTTGCTATCCTAATTGCTTGCTGTATCTACATATTAACTTTTAAGTGACTTGTGTACAAGGACTCCCTCTCAATGCCAAACAGCTTTCATTCTCTTACCATTTGAAAAATATATTTTCATGTTTCTATTTTTTCTCAATTAAAATGGAATGATCTCACATTTTCCTACATTAAATTCCAGTTGCCATGTCCTTGCCCTTCGCTTAAACTCTCTGCATCCATCTGAACATCACTTCATCCTCTTCATAGCCCACAATGGCACACAGCATTGTATCATCAGCAGACTTGGAAATGTTACACTTGATCACCTCAATTGAATCGTTGATCTTGATCATAAACAGCTGGGGCCACAGCACCCATTAGTCATTTAATGATCATTGTTTCCTTAACTCAACAATTAACACTTTTTCATTACATGGTATTAGATCTAAAAGAATCTGCTCCCTCTTTTATGCACCCCATGAATTTGTTCTCAACAAAATTACTGCTCATTTGGTTTGCCCATTACATATGTAAATTAAAATCCCCATAATTTTATTATTCTTGTTATATGCAACTCTTTCTCCTTATTTATGCTATACCATGCATTGTCACTATGGGGGCATGCACACAACTTCCATTCATATAGTTTGGCTCTTGCTGTTTCTTAGCTCCACCAAAAACAATTCTACGATTTGATTATCTGAGTTAAGATCCTTCCTCTCTGCTGCTTTTATCTCATGCTTAATTATTAGGGCTACCTACCTCCTCTTCCATTTTTCCTATCTCTTCTGCAAATATAGTATGCTGGAATATCTAATTCCCAACTTTGCAACAATGTCTCTGTAATGGATATTTGATTACACCTATTTATCTATTTCTTGTTATGAATGCTGTGTGCATACAGATTTAAAAAAAGCCTTTAATGTTGTTGAATTGGAGCTAAAACGTTTTATTTGTATGCACTATCCATTCCTGGCAGACTCATTGTCATTACCCATTTTGCTATCCTGCACTACCATATTGTTGTGACTCCATAGTTTTCCAAATTTTCTGTCACCAGAAACTCAACTCCGACCCATTCCTGGCTGTTTAGTTTAAAGCCCAATCCCAGCCCATTTCAAGTGAAGCCCCAGAACAGAACAGCTCTCGCTTTCCCTAGTACTGGTGCCAGTGCCCTATCAATTGAAACTTGTTTCTTCCATATGAATTTTCAGCCATGTTTTCAATTCTCTGGTTATATTTATCCTCTTCCTTTTCACTCAGGTACTAATATAAAAAGTTATAATCTTTACAGTTCTGCTTTTTAATTTGGACCTTAACTGCTTATATTCCTTCAGCAGAACCTCATTCTTTGTCCGATCTATGTCACAGGTTTCCAAGTAGACCACAGCAACTGAACTTTTCTTCTCACGCTCCACATTTCTTTCATTCCTGAGATGATATCCTTAACCCTGCAACCAGACAAGCAATAAACTCTGTGGGACTCCTGCTTGCAGCTACAGAGAACATATCCGTCTCCCTAATGGTGCTGACCCTTATTACCACTACGTTCCTTTTTGCTCCCCCAGCTTGAATGGCTCTTTGTAGCATGGTCCTGTGGTCAGTTTTCTGAACCACAGTGCAGTAATCTGCTCTAACCCATACAGGCTACAAGAACCTTATATGTGTTCAGTAAGTTCAAGGCAGCCTCTTCCAATGATATCTCCCAGATCCCCAGAGCTGCTTCACTCATGGTCACACATTCTTTGTTTCTTGACTGACAGTTCTATAAATTTTAATCCAAGGGGTGTGCCTGTCTCCTGGAACAATTTATCCAGATAATTTTCCCAATCCTGATGCATTGCATTATTCGAATTTCAACCTCCAGTTCACCAACTCTGGGTTGAAGTTCCTCTCTGTCAGGAGCTCACTGCACTGGTGATTGCGAAAAATCCTAGTGGTTTCCATCAATCTCACATACTGCAGCTCCCACACATCACCTACCCTGCCATGTATCCCTGAAAATATATCTTTTAATCAGTATATCCAACTCTTTTATCAAAACTGAACCCCACTATTCACCAAGGTTTGCTCTGTGCTGCAAAGGGCCCTGTGCTTTTACTTGGGCCACAGGTAACAATACATTTTAAGTCACCTAACTTTAATGAACCAGTTCTGCTGGTTTTCTAGTTACCTTGAAGACACTTGTTTCCTCCTTTTTATCATTATTATTTAAAACTGCAAGATAGTGGTCAGTTAATAGTAAAGCTAAGTAAAACTAATACATTTTTAAAGTGAATAGCTCTCTACTCACCAAAGTCCACAATCTGCGGATGCTGCAATTACAGAACCCAGGGCTAAAAGTTTCTGAGCTCACAAACTAAGGAAAACTATTGCCTTGGACATCTAGAGAATTGCTCTGTTTTTCTTGGAAGGATGCTACGAGGCTAATTGCGAATACATCCTCAGAAGGATGCAATTTTGAAGAAGACAAAACCATGAGGAACAACTTTATTTTGCCATCTATGTACTAATAAATTACTTTATTGTTGATTTTTTAAAAAAGTAATTTGCAATGGATTGTTATTTTTCTATCAAATTTACTTGAACATATATTGCACTAAGTATATCTGTAAACAAATTATTGATACTAAACTGGTTACATTGAACTTGCAGAGAGTCCGATTTCAAATTGAATTTTACATTGGGTTTGTATTTCAATGCCTTTGTTCATAGATACTTTTTCACTATGGCATTGTGTTGCAACCTGAATGTAAGCAAACAATGTTTCCCGGCCACATTTGTGCTGGTTGGCTCTATGTACATGTTAAGAGTTAAAGTTCTAATTGAGATAAGTTACTTGCTCTCTCTGCAAAGGTTGAGCTTAAAAAGAATACACCTTTCACTTGTAGTAATGAGGTTGTAAGCATCATGTGGTATCATTTGGTGTTTTCTTTCCAGAAATCTGAAATAAAATAAATTTATGCTAATGGAATGCAATTTCCAATTTTGGGTTCATTCCTTGTATGGTTCATTCTTTATTTCAGCTGAATGTTTGAGAGGAAGGCAAGACCATACCTCTTACCATTTAGGCTAACTTGAGACACAGTATTTTCTTAAATATTCTTATCTTTTTATCAGGTCCATTCATGTCTAACTGCCTGTTGTGTGATCCATTCTTATGAACTGCATTTTCCACTTGTTAGATGATCCTTGAGGGGGGATAAAAAAAAAGAGGAAAATAAAACCTGTGTCCAATTTCAGTAATATTCAGGTGATTTTTATTGTTCATAGAAGCCACAGAAGTGAAAAAAAAATAGAAATTAGGTAATGAAGGTCAGAAGAGAGGAGGAAGAGAAGAGGACATAGAAGTTTTTTGAGTGTGTGCAGTGTTAAGCAAGGTTATCAACATATTAGCTATCAAAAGCTTAGAATGGAATAATATACTCTGCAGCTGTTCATGAAGATTTTACAAGCAGAATGGTACATAGATGAGTTATGTCACTTTTGATTACCACTCTACATTGCTGACAGTGGCCAAATAATACTACAGAAGTTTGTTCACATTTCAGAGTCATCAAACAAACCTATTCCTTTCATATTTGGAATTATCTTTTTTGGGGCCAAGGTAGAAAGATAACTACAAAAAATCTTACTTTGCTAAATATAAATCTTAATATGTCTTAATTATTTATTGTGTTCACTAACCATTTCTGACACACCCAACTGTTCATTACCCATTTTGCTACCCTGCTCTATCTCTTTATCTTCTCTCCAACTTTCTAAAATTTCCCTCCAGAACCACCCCACCACCTGTACCTACTATTTATTTTATAACATCTACAGCTCTTATTATTCATTTTATTAACATACCATCTCAGCCTGATTAATGAAGCAAATTCCAACAGAACAATTCTCACCTTACCCATTACTGATGTCCCATGAATTGAATCTTATTTCTCCAAATCCAATCTTTCTGCCATTAATTCATTTTTTAATCTTATTTGTCCTATGCCATTTTGCACGTGGCTCAGAAATTAATCTGGAGTTCTGGTTCTGCTTTTAATTGAGACCCTGCCTGCCCATATTCCTTCAACAGAACTTCCTTATCTTTATCTTTATTGGTTCCCAAACGGACCCATAACAACTGAATTTTTCTCCACACATTCCAGTTTCCACTCCAGCCCTGAGGAGATGTTCTTAACCCTGGGACCAATCTTTTGGACTCACGTTTGCAGCTCCAGGGACATTATCTATCCCCTAACTATGCTGTCCCTTATTACTGCTATATTCCTTTCCAGTACTCCATCTTGAATGGCTCTTTATACCATGGTCAGTTTGCTGAACCACATTGCAAAATCTGCTCTGATCCATACAGGCTGCAAGAACCTTGTACATGTTTGATATGTTCAAGAGCTGAACCTCTTCCAAATGATATCTCCCAGATCCCCACAACTACCTTACTCGTGGTCACACTGATAGCTTTGCAGTTTTTAATCTTAGGGGTGCGACTGCTGTCTGGAATAACTTATTCAGGTAATTTTCCCAATCCTTATGTATTGAGTGTCTGAATTTCAGACTCCTGTTCACAAACTCTGGGCTGAAGTTCCTCGAGCTTCCCTCATCAATCCCTCATACTACAACTGCAGCCCATCATCTACCCTGCCATGTCTACCATAAAATAGTTCTCTGGTTGTATTTACCTCATGCCATTTTGCATGTCACTTGGGTAGTCATCCTAAGATTATTATCCTTATGGTTTTTCTCTTGAATTTAGACCCTAAATGCTCATATTTTTCAGCAGAACTTCCTTTGTCCAATCTGTGTTTAGTTCCCAAATCGACCATGATCTTTCTTTTCACCGTTCAAGTTCCTCTCTAGTGCTGAAGAGATATCCTTAATCTGGTATCAGCCATATGATACAATCTTCTGGACTCATGCTTGCAATCTGCATGGGACATGACTTAATTCAGTTTTAAATTGGGAACTTGGTATGCAGGATGCACCCATGTGAATTTATTTTTCTACTATAAATGTCCAAGTTCATGGTGAGTATTCCAGCCTGTTCCCAACTCAAGTCTTGTAGATTGTGGAGAGATTTTGAGGAGCTGGGAGATGATCCATCTGCTGAATCTTAAGTAACCTCTGCCATACTCATTTAGTCAATTTTTTTGCTGATATAGGTAAACTTCTGGTTTGGGATTACCTCAGGAAGGTACTGATAAGACTAAAGCAAGATGGCTAGGATTTCTGTCCTGCAAGATGATTATTGGCTTGCAGTTAATTAATATGAATTTTGCAAGTCAATTGTTGAGCTAAATCTGGATGTCATCCAGGTTATTCTGTAGGCTGTCATAGAAAGGAAGCTGAACATTATGGAGTTGTCAGTGAATAGTCAAGCCAATCATCATGAAATGAAGATGCAAGCAACTACAGATGCTGGAATCTGGAGCAACAGACAGTTTGCTGGAGGAACTCAGCAGGCCTAGCAGCATCTGTAGGAGGGAAGGAATTGTTGACATTTCGGGTTGAAACCCTGCATCAATCCTGAGAGTGGAGAGGCAAGATGCCAGTGCATGTCTCCTATGTGTTGCTCCAGACTCTCCAGCATCTGCATTCTCTTGTGTCGCCCTCAAAACAAAGTGGCCAGAGGTGGGAAACTTTCCATTTTTGATAAAATCAACTTCTGCTTTCACATCTGGAAGGAGCTTTTGGCTGCTTTTTGTGGCTCTTAAAGCTACAGACATTCACTGAAGGTACTCATAGACTTCTAGCAATCTCACTGCCAACTTCCTGCCACGTGTACCTTTGCATAAGGACCCTTCAGGGCACTGGCTGGTGCTGTTTTGCAAAACATTTTGCAATGTTAGAGCTTTTGAAACAACATTTGGGAGATTTTAACATTAGAAAAGCCTGTAGACTAATTTCTAGGCCACAGTGTTAATTTTGAATGAACATTGTTTTGCTCTCACAATGACACATTTCCTGCTCTGTGGTCTCCTTTGTGATTACTGTGATCGATTCTCACCAAATTCAGCTTTCGCTGCTGTAGGAGTGGCCATAGGTGAAAGATACAATCAGCTTTGTATACTTTCTTTTGTAGTAATGCTGTTGTGCCTAAAACAGTAACTCTTACATTACATAGAAAACAATTATAATACTTTACAATTCAAGATTGTCATATCTTACAGTGTGGAAAATAAGCTATTTCTGATGGTGAAGTGCAGATTCTGACATCCCACATAGTGAATTGCATTTGCTTAAAGTGACAGTAAAGAGAATCAGGGCTCCATCATTGTCAGCTGTGGCACTTCAAATATTATTCCCCATTGTGTGCGAACAGCTATTAATTTCCATTCTGCATTGTTGGAGATGCAACTGCCCCTTTTCCAGAAATGGATTGTCAACCAGGAGACACAAAAGACTGCTGAGGCTGGAATCTGGAGCAAAAAACAAACTGCTGGAGGACTTGCTCAGTTTGCTTTTACTAGCTGCTAGATATAAACTAAGTTCAACCAGCAGAAAATATTTAAACGAAATACAAATGTGTGGTGAATTGTCAAAAGCAATAAATCATAAATTTTTCAACTGTATTCTGCACTGGAAGGTAATGACGAGCCATTGCAATAACAACAGTGATGTGAAATTATTTGCTACTTTTTTCATAGAAAGTATCTCAAGAGATTTAATAGAACTATAATCAGATAAGGTATTGACATTTGTGGCAATACTCCAATTGGTGGATGGAGGTAGGTGGGACGTATGCATGATCAGAAGCTATGAAAGTGAGATAGATTTTGAAGATCTTGGAAAAAAAGAGGAAACTTATAAATGAATATAACATTGTTGTTATTGTCTGTAAGCTAAATAAAAATACTACATGTGAAAATGAATACAGTACTTATAATAGCCAAAGTCAAATTCATTGAGAAAGATTTTAGAGAGTAGAAGATTACTTACACCTTATCAAAAAGTTAGAAGGATTTATGGCATGTCATTGTGGGCTTACAATTTTTTTGAGACAATTCTGTTTATTCTGGCATGGGAAGTTGGATTTTTGAGTTATGCCTGTTCTAAAATATACAATTTTGGTGGAAGCAGTTAACAGAGATTGAAGTGACCATTGTACAATAATGACAGTGTAATGAAGACGGCAGGTGCTATGTCAGGAGTTTCAGTATTTATACAAGAAATGCACTCAACTGGACTTAATTCTGGAGAAAAGAGAAGTAAGTCACCCATGACGTCTCAAAACATGAATTAGCTGGGTTTACAAGCTTTGTCTAACGTTTGAGCTTTGCCTGAAGTGAAACAAAAATTCAGAGATAATTATAGAAACTGACTTGATTGGTGAGGTTTCCTGTTTTACCATCTTGCCTGATATTACTTTTCATTGAATTCTTTTTGCTAATGTCTTTTTCTCAACACATTCTAGTAACAAAATAGTGCTGCTCTGAGTTCCACTTATCTGCCTCCATACACCTGTGACAATAACTAACCCTTGTCCTCATTTTTCCCTTTCCAGGTCTAGAACTTTGTTGGAACATTAAATGATATCATGGATGCACATCATCACATGATCTTACATTTGCAGGCACCAGCTCAGGGAGTTTAATTCAGAGGTGTGTCGAGGGTTAACTAGAGGGATTCACATTGGGAGATTCAGTAAACGTATGCATAGGAGTAAAACAGAAGGAAAGGATAAGCTCCTATCATATTCCTGTTCCAGAGAACACAGACATTGATGAAAGAATCATCACATGGAAGCAGACTGCAGAATATACTACTTAATGCACTATGCTGCATGCCATCAAGCTAGTACATCAATGCTGAGCAACATAGATTCCAGCTCAACTCATGCGCAGCATTCCAGAGGTGCATCTATGCAGTCATCTGTGGAGTGTGCAGCCAATTTTGTGGATACTGCAATTACTTCATAGTTTTGGAGCCTTTAGTGGATTCTTAGACTGTTTTGGCTCAAAATTGGCTGTTTTGGTTTTCCTCCTTTTTAAAAAAGAATGAATATAAGTATCATCTTCGGATGAACTCAGTTCTCATATAGAACAATGCAATTGCCAAGGTGATGCTTCATGACTGGTATTGCACCAAAGAAAAGTCAGATGGTGTTCTTGCTCAAAGTGGCCAAATGCCTGTTCCCTCATCAGCCTGTGAACTATTGCCTGCATTAGAGCCAGTTGAGCAAGCTTCCACAGCTGATACCAAGATACTGCAGTTTGTAGCAGAACCTTTTAAAACTAGAATTCCTTGAAGTAATCTAGCATAGCCATCTCAAGTGGCCTGAGTAGAAGTTCCATAGCCTTACTCAACCCCTTCTGTGAGCAGAGGGGGAACACCAGAACAGGAAAACTAGCGTGGAAGATGAGAACTTGGACTTTGTGCAAGGATGATGTTGGTGAGCTATCAAGAAATAATTAGAGACATTGAGTACAAAAGATTGTGTTGAACCTTTTAAAAACTCCGACTAGACCCAACTATCGTAACATACCAATTCTAGTTAGGGAAAGTTGTGTAGGTCCTGGAGAGGCTGCAGAAAAAATCTTCCAGAGTTCCTCCAAGGATTTCAACTACAAGGCTGGAATGGAAAACCTCTGCTCTTCTCCTTGGAACAAAAAGATTTGACAGGAGTGTATAAATATCATGATGGGTTTAGATAATACAAATAAGTGGCTCAAGGAAGAGATGCACAGAGTCAAAGTGATAGGCAAAAGAAATAGCAAGGATTTTTTTTATATATTGCATGGTGATTCTGATCTGGCACTCAGTGTAAAAGAGGTAAAATCAGTCAAGACATTCAAAGTAAAAAATGGAGAAGCTAAAATAATCAGTAGAATTCTGGGGAAAGAGAGTGGGAACAGAACTGATTGGATTCTTCCACAGACAGCTGGTATGTACATATTGGGTTGGCTGGCTTCATGCTGTATAGTTACGATTTTATTCTGCATTTGTGATATGAAAGATCATCTATTCTGTCATGAAGCAGTTTCATTATATTTGCATTGATGCTTAGATGTGGGGATTAATAAGGAGTGGTTAGATGGTAGGATAGAGGAGTTGAGTCAACCAAATTCTTCCATGATTTGGTCATGCAAAGCTCAGATAGTGTTGCTGCCTGTTGGTTTCCTTGGTATCTTCTTGTCCCATCCAGATACAATACACAATTTCTCCTTAAGTCAATGATTTGCCCTGCGAAAACTCTGCTTGTAGCATTCCTCATTTTCTTTACTTGACTTACTTACATTTGTCATGAATGAAGAGTTATAGTATGTACTTACTCTCAAACACATGGGTAGAAAAGAGGGTAACTGACAACAGGTGCAGGACAATGGTATCAAGACCTCCATTAGGAATCCAGGCTTAAACCTCCAGGGTCTGGTGTATAGGGGGGTCATGTACTGGCAGCACATGCTGATCATGAATACTTCAAGGTTTTCATGCACTACACACAAGACAATGTGTTTGGAATCAGTTGTCCACTAGACCAGTGGGAATACAGCAGCCTGCATTTGCCTGGAACCATCTACTCCTCTGACAATCTGCAAAGAAAGATGATGAAATTATTCCACTTATAGTAAAGGATATATCTGCAACCTTCCCTATCCATAGGCTGGTTTTATAAGTATTTTGACAGATAAACTTAATGTTTCCTTTTTGCATTTATTTTGCTATTTTTATCAAATTGCATTTCAGGCTTGTCCCAAATTAAGGGCAAGGAGGAAAACAGTGTATCAATAACAATAAGCTTTTAAAGTTGATATGATCATCAGTAAAATTAAAGCAAGAAGATATGCAAAAATCACTACATGTTTTCTGTTTTAAATCTGTGTTTATTTGGCACCTATATATATATATAAGGAAAAAAAAGGAAGAAATATATATATATGCAGCCTTATCAGTCTGTCTGCTCCATTTGAAAAAGTTTGTCTGATGGTCAATTTATTATTCCTGTATATATGTTTGTACCATTCAATTAGATGTGAGCATTAGGTGCACTGGCTGAAAATCTTCAGCAGGTCCAGCAGCGTCTGAAGGGAATCAAAAGAAAAATATATCACATTGGTGTAAACCAGTTGTACAAGAAGGCTGTATAAGAGAATGTAATCTTAAGCTACTGTTATTAAGCAGTTCAAAAGTTATGGTCTTTGGCGAAGACTGTATATTGGCAAGCTGTTTCAAACAGAAGGAAGCAAAGAGTGATGGACACTGCAATCCAACCCACCTCCCTATGCACCCAACACTGTCATGATTAACCTAATAGATTATAAATAATAAATAGTGCACTTCTGTCTCATGAGTTAATAAACACCTCAGAAACATTAGGAGTGATTTTTTTTCCCCTGCTTAACTTCAAATCATAACCTTGTTGCTGTCATTGTGCAGCTCGCCATCTCTTCAAACAGAAATTCAGCCTGCAGATGTTGACCATTTCTGTGACTTGTCAATTACAGATGAACCACCTGTTGGTTGGCACATTGATCAGTTAAAAATCAGTTGGTCTTCCTGCTGCTAGTATCAGGTGAGTTTCACCACTTCACC
>JARFYF010000036.1:26881573-26897664 GCA_030265395.1 Rhina ancylostomus
GAGCTAGGGCTTTTCTCTTTGGAGCGACAGAGGATGAGAGACAACTTGATAGAGGTGTATAAGATCATGAGGGATATAGAATGGACAGCCAGCACTTTTTTCCCAGGGTGACAAGGGCCAATACCAGAGGACATCAGTTTAAGGGGAGTGGAGGAAAGTTTAGGGAAGATGTCAGAGGTAAGTTTTTTACACAGAGAGTGGTGAGTGCCTGGGGTGGTGGTAGAGGCTGATACAATAGGGGCACTTAGGAGACTCTTAGATAGGCACATAGGTTAAGAAAAATGGAAGGTTATGGGCTGTGTAGGAGGGAAGGGTCAGATTGATCATGGAGTAGGTTTATATAGGCTGGCACAACATCGTGGGCCAAAGGGCCTGTACTGTGCTGCACTGTTCTATGTATATCTATGTACAACACCTAATATAATGAAAATTTCCCACCTCTCAATTGCTCTGTCCTTACAATCACTATTACTTCCTCTGATTCTGCAATCCTGAGAAATCTCTAATATCTCTATCTCTAATAGATGCTGTGTGGCACGCTGAGTTCCTCCAGTGCCTTTTGTGTTGCTCCAAATCTCGAATATTCCTCGAATTCTGTCTTGATTATTCTTGCATTTAGTTGCTAGATTAGCTATGCTAAGCATGCCTTCAGTTGTTGTACTGCTGTGCTCCAGAATTCCCTCCCTAAATCTCACTTTTTTTCTCCTTAAGAATCTTGTTAAATCTCATCATATTGACCAAGATATTGGTCACTTGTCAAAGTTTCTGGCTTGGCATACAATGCTCCTTGTTTTACAATTTACAGGTGCCAAAGTTCTTGCCCGGCTTCAGTACATAACCACCATAGCAACACTAACTTCCTAGCTGTCTGCAGGAAACTGGTTACAAACTAGGCAGAAGATTAGACACAATATCGCGAGATCACCTGAGCATATTTATTCACAAGGCCTGCCTAAGAAGAACAAAGGTGATGGATTCAGTACAGGACGAGGAAGGGCATCAAAGGTATTTGACATTGATGGAGGTGGAGTATCTCTTGATCTCTTGATTCAGATTCATTCCACGCTTATTGATTGAACCTCTGTCTCCTGAGATTTCAATGTCTCTCCAGTCCTGGAATACATCCAGATGTGGAAAGATCTCTTCCTGGAGATGCGGGAGGAGGAAGAGAGTGGGATGACATCTTCCATCCAATGTAACATCACTGCTTCAACTAGATATGCCAAGTTATCAGAAATGTGAGCAGTGACCTTGTTTATCAGAATTCACACTGTTTGCTGACACATCTAGATGTTTAAAGAAATTGCAATTGAACTTTTTGAAAGAGAAAAGTGGTGATTTGTTAATGCTTGATGCGTGCTTGGGAAGGTCTATGAATAATGAGAATAATGATTCTGGCATCATCTACCCTAACCTCTGTTTCTTAAAAACAATGCAGTAGGATATTTATGTTTGGTTTAACCATCTCAGTTTATCCACATGCACCATACCCGATCATAAATTTGACCCACCATATTTAATACCTTAGTGTAAATTGGTAAACTGGTAAATTGGTTTATAATTGTCACGTGGACTAAGGTACAGAGAAAAACTTTGTTTTGCACATCATCCATACAAATCATTTCATCACATCAGTGCATTGAGCGCAAGGGATAAACAATAACAGAAAGCTAAATAAAGTGTTATAGTTACAGAGACAGTGCAATGCAGGCAGACAATAAGGTACACATGCACCTGTCTACATCAATGGTGGAGAGGTCAAGAGGATTGAGAGCTTCAAGCTCATTGGAGTGACCATTATCAATAGCCTGTCCTGGTCCAACCATGCAGATGCCATGGCCAAGAAAGCTCACAGCGCCTCTACTTCCCCAGGAAGCTAAACAAAACTTGACATGTCCCCCTTGACCCTTACCAATTTTTATCGATACAGCATAGACAGCAATCTCTCTGCATGCATCATGGCTTGGTATGGCAACTGCTCTGATCAGTCTGCAAGGAACTGCAGAGAGTTGTGGCCACAGCTCAGCACATCACAGAAACCAGCCTCCCCTCCATGGACTCTGTCTATACTTCTCGCTGCCTCTGTAAAGTAGCCAACATAATCAAAGACTCCACCCATTCTGGACATTCTCTCTTCTCCCCCCTCCCATAGGCCAGAAGATACAAAAGCCTGAAAGCATATATCACCAGGCTCAAGGACAGCTTCTATCCCGCCATTATAAGACTATTGAACAGTTCCCTAGTAGGATAAGATGGAATCTTGACCTCATAATCTACCTTGTTATAACCTTGCACTTTATTGTCTACCTGCACTGCACCTTCACTGTTGCTGGTACATTTTATTCTGCATTCGGTTATCGTTTTACCTTGTACTACTGCAATGCACTGTGTAATGAATTGATCTGTATGAATGGTATGCACGACAGGTTTTCACTGTACCTCAGTACATGTGACAATAACAAATCAATTCCAAATATTTTTAAAAACAAGTTAGTGATTTGGGCACCAAAGTCAAGGAAAAAAGTAGTTATTGTTGATGTAAAATTGGACTAATAGCCTGAAGATTAGAGGAGGAAGGACTGTGGTAAGTTGCTCTGCAGGTTTTTAAATCCTCTGATAGAATATAACACAAACATAGGACTAATTTCTCAAAATTTGTGCGAGACTTGTGCAAAAGTTAGTGATATTAGATGCACAAACTGACTTGGAGAGGAATTTATGTATTGTCCAATTAGGCAGGATGTACTTCGCAGACACTAATCTTATGTGAATAAGAGTTACAAAGGTTTTGTTTAAATGTATAATTGTACAGTGGCTTCACATTCTCCATAGTATCAATTAATATTGATAAGATGCACATTAGCTTCCACTGGTAAAGTTCTCATATATATGCTGAGGTGGTGAAAGAATAATATGTTACTGATTAGGCTGTGTTTATTAAAGGTTTCTTTTTCATTAGATAAACTAAGCCTTATGATTTGTCAAATAGGGTCACCCTTTCCAAATGAAGAGCAAGTTTTGTATTACATAAACAAATGGTTATTTCTGAGTTCACAAAGTGGTCACTCAAAGTTACAATCACCGTCTTCTCATTCGGATAGCATAAGTAATATTTGCACTTCAAAGGTTAGCCCTTCAACCTTTCCTCATCTGGATCTACCTATTGCTTGCCAGCTTCTGCAATCCGCCCCCCCCCCACAACTCTCTATACTGGTTATTTCCCCTTTACAATCACAGTCCCGAAGCAGGGTTCATGTAAGTCTGTGTAACATGTGATGTAAGTTTCAAGGATTCTGTGATTCTATAAGCAGGCCCACAGCTCCCAGGAAGTGAAGTCCAACATTATTCATTTGGTGAATGTTAATGGTCATTTGTCTTCATTTTACAAAGAAAATAGTATGGAATCCCCACTATTTACCCATTGAATTACAGAAACCATTTATATCAGATCAAATATATGGAATAAAATAATTGCAAAAGCAATTTAACTATGGAGAAATATCAGAAACATATGGTATTTTATCTGCTGAGACCAAAACAAAACAGTACTTCAAACTTGAAGAACTAATGTTCAGATTACTTAATATCAAATATCTTTGTGTAAGTGCACACCCTTAGGGAGTTCAGACTCACTGCAATGCAATTAGAGATAGCAAAAGTTTTCTTTATTTTTCAGAGGGCCATGGATTCAGAAATGTCAGTAAATATCAAAGTCAACATGGAACATCTGGAGCCTGAGATTCTTGACAAGGGAATGTTTGCCTTTCATCCAGAACTAGCATGCACAGGAACAGAGAAAGTGCATCAGCTGTCCTTTTTATGATTAATTACCAGATCAAACAATATGATCTCCTTCCTCATGGTGAGAGGAGGGGGTCATTAATGAGGGCAGGCATTGGGGATTCCATCCTATTCTCAGCTCTTGTGAGGAAAGCTTGTATGTATATTTAACCCTATGGACTTCAGAACCATTCCGTCTTCAAATGTATTCCGTGGTTGTTGTTGTCCATTTGCTAGTTTCCTACATAGGGTTTGCTGTATCTGAATAACTTATGTGAGCACTTCAAAACTATGGGTCCATTTCAGTGAGCAGCTCATATGGAGCAAATCTAAGTGCACATGCTTTTTAAAAATTTTAGTGTGTGTGAGAGAAAACATTGCAGGGCTACAGGGGAAAAGGAAAGAGGAATGGTGACTGATGGATTGCTTTGCAGGGAGCTGGCATGGGCCAAATAGGCTGAATGGCAACTTGCTGTGTTGTAGTAAGTGTTGGTGTTGGTTTATTATTGTCACTTGTACTGAGGTACAGTGGAAAAACTTGTCTTGCATACCATTCGTACAGATCAATTCATTACACAGTGCTTTGAGGTGGTACAGGGTAAAATCAACAATGGACTACAGACTAAAGTGTCACAGCTGCAGGGAAGTACATTGCAGGTAGACAATTAGGTACAAGGTCACAACAAGGTAGTTCGTGAGGTCATAGTCTATCTCATTGTATAAGGGAACCGTTCAAAAGTCTTTATCACGGTGGGATAAAAGCTGTCCTTGTGGTATGTGCCCTTAGGCTCCTTTATCTTTTGCCTGATGAGAGAGGGGAGAAGAGAGAATGACCCAGGTGGGTGGGGGGTCTTTGATTATGCTGGTGCTTCACCAAGGCAGTGAGAGGTATAGACAGAGTCCATGGAGGTGAGGCTATTTCTGTGATGTGCTGGGCTGTGTCCACAACCCTCTGCAGTTCTTGCGGTCCCAGGCAGGGCAGTTGCCGTACCAAGTGTGATGCATCAAGATAGGATGTTTTCTTTGGTGCATCGTTAAAAGTTGGTGAGTGTCAAAGGGGGCATGCCAAATTTCTTTAGCCTCCTGAGGAAGTACAGGCGATCATGAGTTTTCTCGGCCGTGGTGTCTACTTGGTTGGACCAGGACAGGTTATTGGTGATGTTCACTCCAAGGAACTTGAAGGTCTCAACCCTCTTGACCTCAGCACCTTTGATGTAGACAGGTGCACGTACACTGCCCCCTTTCCTGAAGTCAATGACCAGCTCTTTTGTTTTGCTGACATTGAGGGAAGCGTTGTAGTCATGATAGTATTCCATGAAGCTCTCTTATCTCCTTCCTGCACTCCAACTCATCGCTGTTTGAGATATGGCCTACAATGGGAGTATCATCTGCAAACTTGTAGATGGAGTTAGAGCTGAATCTGGCCATGCGGTCATGAGTATATAGGGAGTAGAGGGCTGAGGACACAGCCTTGTGGGGCATCAGTGTTGAGAGTAATTGTGCTGGAGGTATAGGTGCTGGAATCTGGAGCAATACATAAAATGCTGGTGGAACTCATCAGGTCAGGCAGCATCTATGGAGGGAAATAAACAGTCCTGATGATGGGTCTCAACCCGAAACATCAACTGTTTATTTTTCTCAATAGATGCTGCCTGACCTGCTGAGTTCCTCCAGCATTTTGTGTGAACTGCATGGAGGAGTTTTCTTCTGAAAATGAATGAGGCTGTTTATAGCAGGAAATTGTCAGGAAGGTGTAAGAAGGGCACACTCTGCACAGCAGCCAAATTCCACTTTTAGGTGTGAGTGCAGAAGTTGCATTTACCCAAGTGAATGATTCCCCAATTTGCTATTAGAACTTTTCTTGACTTATGCAGTGATATTTGTGGCATATCTCAGCAGCAGCAGTCTACAAGGATCATGGGTTAAGATTTCCCAGTCTAAGGATGACACTGACTTTGACTTTGAGATCAATTTCGACACTTGTTCGGTTTGTACATTGTTCTCAAAGGTCACAGACAGACCTCAAGCAGAAAAACTCCAAGAACAACTCTTAAGTCATATGGAATATTGACTTGAAATGGCTGTTCCCTCATTGTCTAAATACTAGAACTCCCAACCCAATGGTAGTTTGGGAACACTTCCAGCATAAGGTCCATAATAGTTCATGAAGACACCTCACTACCACCTTTTGAAGGGATGGACAATAAATGCTGGCCTTGCCAACTATGCCTACAGCCTATACAGATAAAAGAAAGTCTATTCCGGTATTCAAAAAAGGAAAAAATACTACAGCCCCAAGAATTTGATGCTACTTGTGGGTCATTTATTGGAATCTTAGAATATATATAAGGTTGTCAAAAGGAATAGAGCTCACTGGAGAGTCAAAGCAATCCACACGTATTGCTTCCAGATCTCAAATTAGATAAGAAAAAATAATTTTTTTTTGATTGCAGACAGTTCCAGCTAAGGAGTGGTTTTATTGAAAGCCATTGTCGAATACCAATGTCCAAAGGGAAACCTGACTTACAATAGGCCCCCTATTTGCATATCCAGAGTGACTAACATTTGTTTTGTGATATCTTGGCAAGTATTTTATTCATTTGTGACCCTGTTCCCTGCTAGACACAGAGGGTGCTTATTAACCTAATTTGCAAGAATATGGTCACTGGGTGGCCAAATAAGAGGCTACTGTTTCTGTCACTGTGTCAGATGGAAGGTCATCTATGTTTTGAATACTGCCCTTCTAAACTTTATACGATATACCTTGTGTTTTGTTTCTGTACCATTATGTTTCTCTGGATCTACAACTTATCTTTTATCAGGGATCCAATACATACAGGTACTACTAATTTATTTAGTGCAGCTCATTGAATTACAGCAGGAAAGACCATCGGAAACTGCCTTGAGTGCTAAATGTTATGCCTTAAAGTGCATTGATGGAATAATATCTTAAATTCTATCCAACTGCTTGCATTTTATAGGCTTATATTTTCAAATTATGAAAAAATAACATATGTTCATTTGGAGTGAGAAAGGCTTCAGTGCATTCATCAGTTACAAAGCATTACATTAACTTTAGCATACTTTTATTTTGTATATTTTGACATTAAGTGAATATGTCTGTACTGTGTATTATTTGTGGTGTACAGATGGAACTGTCCAGTCATATGACAGAGCAGGATTGGCTTGTATAATTGATATGGAGCACATTTGAGTTCCTATTAACTGATATGAATTATTTTTCTATGTTCCTAGATGCACAGTTATACCTTTGAAATAATTCTCCCATGTTGTAACATTGCTGTTAAGCTAAAAATGTGAAAGGCTTGTTTTAGCAAGGCCCAGATTTCCCAATAGGGCTTGTGAAAAGCTACAACCATCCCCTTTTGGGTTTAAGACTCCACTGACAACGTGACTTTACAGATGGAAACAATGTCTCTTATTCAAATGATTTCTGCTAAGTAAACATACTAGCCCTCAAAGTAATAATGTGTTTATGTACCTAAGGTGTGGACTAGTTGAATTTTCAAACATTATTTGTGTAATAAGCTCTTTGAAAACAAGGCTATATTTTTATTTGCATGAATATAATGCCTAAAAACAAAATGTGAAAAAATATGACTTTTTCTGTATTTTTTCAATTTTCTGCTCCTTTCTCATTACTTCAAAAATTAAAATAATGTTTTTTCTCTCATGGATACTGTAATGAAGTTATCCATGTACCACAGCATTGGATAATTCCCTAAAAAGCATTAGCCTCATAACTGTACTTGGAGTTCCAGCAGAAGTCCCACCTGTTGGCAATTGGATCAGATACTTCCCCTGAATCACCCCAATGCTGGTATCAATTCCCAATCTATTTCTAACTCGTTGATGACTTCATTATGTGAGCAGTGTAGATTTTGATTTAGTAACAGAAATTATGTCAAAACATCATGATCCATGATCTTTATTGTTCACTCACAGTAAAACAAGAATACATTGGACAGAAAGTCATAAACCATACACGAAACTCTTGCAGACCAGCAACACTGACAAAGATTCTGTATCTGTGGACTAGATTCTGTGATCTGTGGCCCTGATGATTGCTGTTACAGCAATCCAATCATGGCATGGATTCAATTTGGGTCTCTCCATAGTGTGTGAGGTCCCATTACTCATCTCCATGTTATTTGACACTTCCACTCATCCTGATTTCCTCTTACCCTCACCTTATTCCCAATTTCTACCTTACTCTCATTTCCCCCCTCCCTCTTTGTTTTCTACCTCCCTATTTCTGCTCATCTTTATGGCAACTTATGTGGACATACAAATCAGCTTCCAACATTTTCAAATGGGAGAAAACCACAATACTGAGTTCTTAAAGGGAGGATGTCCCATTTTTTTGGAGGGCCCACACCTAATTTGGCATCAGGGAAGAATATAATCCTCATTTGCTGCACAGAAATGGGTGAAATCTACTTTTTGTGGCTACAGTTGGATACTTTATTGTCTTAAACAATACAGTATGGGAGTGGTTCAGTTGAGAAGGAAGTCAACAATGTATAATAAGAGTTGGAACACTGAAGCAGATGCAACCATAGAGAATAATGTGTAGTATGAAAAAGCATAAACTATTTCACATAGTGGAAAAACATGGATAATAGGATATATTTATAAATACTTGTTTGTAATGGTAGTGTAATGGTTAGCGCAATGATATTACAGCACCAGCGATCGGGGTTTGATTCTCATCGCTGTCTGTAGGAATTTGTACATTGTTCTGTGTCTGCGTGGGTTTCCTCCGGGTGCTCTGGTTTCCTCCCACAATCTAAAGACATACGGGTAGGTTAATTTGGGGTTTAAAATGGGCAGCGCGGACTCATTGGGCTGGAAGGGCCTGTTACCATGCTGTAAATAAAATTTAATTTAAAAATGTAATATGAGGCTTCACCTCCTGGAAGTGCATGTACTTAAAGTTGCTCCGTATATCTTGTAGATATATACATGAACACCATGTATTGAAATAGTGCAGGGTAAAGCCTGAAGTCATTTACCAATATTGTAAACTCAGCATTTAAACTGATTGGAAAAGCAAATAGAAGGCTGAATTATATAAAAGACTGTGGAGAAAAGTAGGAGATATTTATTCCTAAACCATACAATGCAGTTGAAATCTTGAATCCTGCGTCATTTTCTGTTCACTGAGACACAAAAAAGAAGAAATGAAGAAGAGTTACAAGGTAGATTTTAAGCATCAAATGAGTGAGTTATGGTCCATTTAACTTTAAAAGGAAGTGATTGAGAAGTAAGTTCAAAGGTATAGAAGGCAGTAAATGTTAAAAGGAAAGGTAAAACAAATGACATGGGGAAAATGTCATCTGGTTGATCACTAGGGTGGCAAAGTGGAGCTTAGAAGAGATGGGAAAGTTAAGTTCAG
This sequence comes from Rhina ancylostomus, assembly GCA_030265395.1. Taxonomy (NCBI): domain Eukaryota; kingdom Metazoa; phylum Chordata; class Chondrichthyes; order Rhinopristiformes; family Rhinidae; genus Rhina; species Rhina ancylostomus. The sequence goes on from JARFYF010000036.1 coordinate 26,890,773, forward strand.
AGCAGCACTTTCATAGTGGAAATGTAGAGAGAAAAAATATATTAATGTTGAAACCTAAAATAACATAAAATGTAGATATATACAGCTAGCACCATAGCATTTGAAAACAGAAAAAATAGATCAACGTTTCAAATCCGTTCAGAACTAGTACGGGGAGGGGCATAGAAGGTAAGATGACAACAGATAGGGAAAGAGTATTAGATGCTTACTAACTATTTTTGAAAAGGGGGCTAATGCCTTTAATTGTCTATATTTAATTGTATTATATTTTAAAGTGCAAGGTTACTTACTACATAACAGCTATTTTAGTAAAGTGAGTAACAAAAAGTTCTGAGCATTTAGTTTCCTTGTGGCGTTTGATGAAATTACCATGTTTAATGCACTGACAGTGGATGTACAATGAACATTTACCCAGTAGGCAGAGCTTGAATTATTTATTTTTGGTGTATGTTCAGTTTTCATTGCTTGGCAAAATGGGGTGTTTTCAGTTATTTAAGAAATACTTGAGACAAATCATCAGTTTTCAGCTTGCAACAATATTAATAATAACAATAAGAATACCTGCACATACAAAATTCTCCACTGCTGCCTATGTTGCAACTTTACTGGGGGTTTTCTCTTATGTTGCCATAGTCATCTCAAGGACTGATGGGTGCTAATACACATTAACAAACAAATGCAATTGGTCAGTAGTCTGTGCACAGTACCCACATTTTGAATACCACATTCTTAAGCATAAATGTTGGCATTATAAAATATATTGTTGATAGTATGTTTTATCATTGTTAATTACAAGCCAATTTTTCAAGATTGGTTGGTCTAAAAAGGTTGTTTTTTCATCATTATCAGTTTTAAGAATGTAAGCCCTGTCTGTGGGTTGCCAGTGCCACCAACAGGTATTCAGCTGTACTCCAGCCAATTAAACAATATTGATCCCAACTTATTTGTAACTCTTTTAAAACATACATAATGGTAAAAATAAAAATAAAGGGTGGTAGAAATTTGGAAGCCTCTTCTCCATTTGGCAACAGAGGCTTTGTCATTTATTAATTTTAAAATTGAGATTGAAAGAATTTTGGTAACCAAAAATATTAAGAAATTGGGTAAAAAGGAGATAAGCCAGAGAGGAGTCTTGATCTCACTGAATGGCAGAACAGGCTTTAGGTGCTACTATTTTTGTCTTCATATTCTTTTTTTTTCCCTAATTTCCCTTTCATTTTTGCTCCTACACTCTCAATTTTCCTCTAGGCTTTCTGTGGTATGAAACTTTCAGTGTCCTACATTAGCTTCTCTGTTTTGACTTGTCTTCCTTCTGTGCACTTTGTTATCCAGGGAGCTCTAAACCTGGCAATCCCACCATTTTACCTTATAGGAATCTGTGTACCCTGAACCCTTTGAATCTCGTTCTTAGAAGCCTTCTATTACTCTGACACTGAGATACCTTCCAGTAGCTGTCTCCAGTTCACTATTGCTAAAACATGTCTCAGTGCCTTGCTATCATTTAGAATCTTTATTCCTCTTTTATTATTGTCCTTTTCTGTAACAATCCCAAATCTAGCTGTACCATGATCACTGCCACAAAATGCTCTCCCACTGATATTCTTTTCTCCTATTGCACTATAAGTAAATCCAGAAATGAATTTGCTGCATGCTGGCTAAAGAAGTTCTCCCACATCTTTACCATTGAACTCCTGTTAATATTTGAAATCCCTTGCTATTATACTACCATAGACTTTTAGAGAATTGCCGACACATTTGCCCTGCTCTTATATCTACCTGGGACTATTTGGAGGTCTATAAACCATCCCAAACAATGTAATTTTCCTTCTTTTGTTCTTTGTCAAATCGACATAATCTCATCTGATGATCATACTGACATTATTTATCATCGAAGGACAGGCATCAGGGACCTAAGGGAGAGTGCCAAATTTGCACATTTGACGACAAATGTACGAAGTATTCCTTATGAACCATATCTATGCTTTCTGCTTCTGTGTGCAGCTTAATACTTCCTTGGTTATCTCTTGCCCCAGTTTTGGGTTTACTTTGAAATTACCTACCAATATTTTTCATGCCCCAGTTTCATTTATACTTTTCCTTCTGCACTTTCTTTTCTACTCTGTGCTTCTTGACTGTCATTGGGCTCTACATATGGGAATACCACTCATTTTCTTTCTGGGAACATATTGATTTGAGCCTTATCTTCTCTTTGAACTACTCTGATCTATCTTAAAGTAGCTGTTTCTAGTTCACTTATGCTAAATCACAGCTTTCTAAAATTGGCCTTTCCCCAGCACTGTTACTCTTGGTCTGTCTTTGGCCTTTTCCACAACTATACCAAATCCAACTGATTTTGGGTTGAAACCCTGCGTCAGACCCAAAGTGTCAACAATTCCTTTCCTCTGACAGATGCTGCCCGACCTGCTGAGTTCCTCCAGCACATTGTTTGTTGCTACAGAAATTGTACCAGATTCACAACCAGGAAATGTCTCACTGAATTTCCAGAGTGACATGAAATAACTTGGAAATGGTGGTTATTGTATTTTACTCTGTGCTTAGTCCATTGTGCAATCTAATTTCTACATCCCTATACATGAAGTGAAAAGCTGATGCCCCGGCAGAGAGCTCATAGGACTACCACTTGGCAATACCTCCCAATCAGTAACAAACCTGTTACCTCTATTCTTTGCTACTTCCCAATCAATCATCAAGCTTTTTCACAGGGTCACTTTCAGTTCTGCATTCTTCCATTGCTGTTCATCTCTTGCATGGAACCTTTTTGTTCATCCATAAACAGTGTCCATTTCCGTAGCTTTTGAAACATTTATGTGTACTATGTACACATAAACTAGGCTTGTCTAATTGACTATGTGGTGGTTTTATATTACGCCAAATATTATTTGCTTACTGTCCTCCAGCTTAAAATATAATGAAAAAGTTGATGCTATTTCCTTTCAATCTGTGAGTTTTTAAAATATTTTTCTTGGCTGATGTGGGTGATGCATTAGAAGGACTTTTGTCATTTTTATTCATTTTTCAGGATCTGAGTGTTTCTGGAATTTATTACCCATTACTTATTGTCCATGAACTGAGTAGGGGGACTATTTCAGAGGGCATTTAAGAGTCAACCATAGCAGTGGGTCTGGATTCACAATAGACCAGATTGGGTAAGGATGGTAGAATGTCTACCCTGAGAGCATCAGTGTGTTTTTACAATCATCTGTCATTGTGGTCATCATTAGTAAAGACCAGTGTATTTAATTCCCGATTATCATCCTAATTTAAATTCCAGTGGCCATGGTAGGATTTGAATTCAAAGTTGCTGGTTTGTTAGACTAGACCTCTAGATTAATAGTCTGGTAATTTAGTTGCTGCATCTGTATCAGAAGGTGTTTGATAAAGCTCCACACAAAAGATTGGTTCGCAAAATGGAAGCCAAGATATAAAATAGTCTGTGGTAGCAGTTTCTGTTTTCATTTTATATATGGTAAGTAGTTATTTTTTAGACTGAAAGAAGGTAAATAGTGATGTTCCTCAGGGATTGGTCCTGGAACCACAGCAATTTAAAAAATAATAACTTGGAATCCAGGGTAAAATTTGTGTTGACACAAAGCCTCAAGGTGTGGTAAAGGTCAAGGATGATGGAAGTTTACTTCAAGAGGTAAGGAATGGGCAAGTGGAATTGACAGATGAACTTTTTAATATGGAGGAGTGCAAAATGGTGCATTTTATCAGGAAGGACAGGGAAACAGACTGCATTGCGCAATCTTTAAGGGATGCAGGAGCAGAATGAGTTGAGTAGGAGGAGGATTGGATAAATATTAGAAAGTAAAACAATTTCAGGGAATGAGGCAATATAAAACCAGCAGAGTATCAATGGACCAATGGCCTCCCCTGCTGTAACAATTCTCTGACTAATAGCACACATAAGTAGGGCATTTTGTAAATGCAATGTATCGTGCATTTAAAATCTGGAAGGATGTACTTGGGTATTAAAAGGCAATGCACAAACTGTTATTGAAAATATAATTTGGAGTTCTTATCTTTTTGCCACTATTTTTGCCAGTTTAATTGTTCATTATCAGCCTGAGATTGTTCAATAGTTGCTGATAGTGAGTGCTGTTTTGTTGTAACATTTGCTTTAGTCTTGAAGAACCCCCACTCCTTCTCCACCTCACACAGAATATTGTTACCTTTTAAAGGCATGAGGCACTGCAGAGAGCTTGCTCATTCAGTTATTTGTATTATGTGGTTCTATAATTGCACGGGAAGGACAGCAAGAATTTGACCATTAATACCCAAGTTTCAAGATAACAGTCAAAACTCCTGTTGTTAAACAAGCATCATTCAAATTCAATTCTACTTTCTATTGTGTTTAATAGAGGCATTTTTGCTGTAATTTATTAATATTTTCAGTGGACTTTGTGTTTTATTTGCAGTTTGCTGGACATTTGTGAATGTGGCGTATTCAGGATGCCACAGGATCAGCATCTTTTCCACTGTTGACTAACAGTGTAAATATGAAATGTATAAGGATATCATTACTAACTGACATTAGTTTCATGGTATAGAAGTAATTTTAAAATTGTCTTTTCTTCTGCTAAGTGAATTCTGAAAATAACTCTTAAAAACAGTCATATTAAAAAAAACATTCCAACTAGAGTAAGTTTTTATAATGAATATAGTCTATAGTATTTGTAGCTGTTGATAAGTTCTTGTATATTCATTTATGTACTTTTGTTCTTCTGAATTATGTTTTATCTTATTCCACTTTCCCTACGATATGTGCACCTGCTATTTTGTGTCTATCTTTGGCCTGGAATCTTTCAGCCATCTGTTTTAAAAATTTCCCTTTCCAGATAATGTTTGATCTGCTTCACTCATCCTTGATGCCTGCCTTTATCATTCTCTTCCTTTATCTCTTTTTCTAGATGGCTCCCTTTCTTTGTGTCTCTGTTTACTCCATTTTCTGATGTCTCCCTTTCTATCTCACTCGTGTGTGTTGAAAGGCTTAACTTCCTCAGCTGCATCACTCTGTATTACAAGGCTTCGGTACTGAGAGCCTGCACTTCCAAGGTTTTCAGCAATCAGTACTGTTTCAATGTATCCCACGATCTTACTGCCTGTATTCAAGATTTCTGGAACCATCAGGTAAAAACTGATATGTTTTTTCCATTTCCAGACTTCGTCCATTTAAAAAAAACACCCCTTCTAATCTATTTTAGCCAAAAATGTCCCTAGACACCTGGCAATTGCTAATACTGCTAAAAGGCTAAAAGGAACTGTAGGAGAACTCCCTAGTGTTCTCCCAGCAGCTTTCTGTTTGCTATGCAAAATAATTTGTTGGCACTGGAGATATGATAAGCAATTTGGTACTCTGGCAATGGGATCCTTTCAAATTACCTGGTCACATTCCAGTACAATATGCATTATTGCCATCCCTACCTCTATCATTATATTAGAAAATATCAATATATTATAGAAGAAAACCATTCACGGAAGATTGCATCCTCCTAATTAATACACATGATGAATGCTACTGGAATTATAATTTAAGATACTTATTGATGCTATATTAATGTTAATGTACCTGGATAGAAAATCTATGAAACCCTTAAAATATTGAGAATTCTTAACAATTTTAAAGTCCAGATTTATTTTTGTAATGAAATACTTCTCATTTTTGTAATTGCCCTTTTTGGACTTAATCATAACTCTGTTTATGATGAAGTCCAAACTCTGCAATGCAGGTGCCATGAATGACAGCGCAAAGCCCACTTCTAAAGTTTTTCACAAGACTTATATTTTTGGCAGAATAACAGTGTATTTACTTGTGACCTTGCATACTGTGGTCACATGACAGCAATATATTTTTTGTTTCTTTCCAAATCATTTTTCAACAAGTAATATTTCTTTAAGTATGCCATGAAAGACTGTACAATGATCAGAATTACTTTTAACTATTATACTATGCAAATGCAGTACAACTGTATTAAATCATCTGATTTTTGTAGCAGCATTAATACACAATTGGTTAAATGGCACAGTTAATTGCAAAAAAGTGATATGTGTTAAAAGTACATAAAATGTATGTAAAAGTACAAAAGCACCCTTTGATTTTCAGAGACACAGAGTTATCCAAAGTCTGTATTAGTTACATTGGTGCTGTTTAATTAACTTAGTAGAATTTAGATCCTAGAATGTAAAGAGAATACACTTGTCACTATTAACATGTGAAGACTAGTAGTAATGAATATTGGAAGATAGTATCCTATGAGTTACAAAACATTCCCTAAAAGCTTTGTACCATTTGTCCACAAGTAGTTGTATGCCATTTTGAGAAGTGTCTCATGCAAGTGAGGCCAGAAATAGGAAGATAATACAGTTGAATTCATGGCTATAGAGCTGGTGTAGCAGGAAGGACTACAGACACCTTGACCATTGGGAACTCTTCCAGGGTAGGTGGGATGTGAATAAGAAGGATAGGTGGGATGTGAATAAGAAGGATAGGCTGCACCTAAAGTGGAGAGGCACCAATATCCTTGTAACCAAGTAACAAAGATGAGTAATGAGGGTAGAGCAGTGGATGTTGTCTGCATGGACTTCAGTAAAACATTTCACAAGGTCCCTCATGGTAGGCTGATCCAGATTAAATCACATTGGATCCATGGGGAGTTGGCAAATTAGATCCACAATTGGTTTGGTCATAGAAGACAGAGGTAGAGTGGTGTTTTTCTGACCGGAGGTCTGTGACCGGTGGTGTTCTGCGAGGATCAGTTCTGGGACCTCTGTTCCTTATAATGTACATTAATGATTTGGATAAAAATGTAGGTGGTTTAATTAGTAAGTTTGCAGATGACATGAAAATTGTTGAAGTTGTGGATATCGAGAA
>JARFYF010000036.1:26902885-26915011 GCA_030265395.1 Rhina ancylostomus
CTGTTTCCAGATGGATTTTACTTACCATTTAAAAATGAAATTATCTGAGAGTTCAGAGGATATTTATCTTTCTCATAAACAAGAATCTCTTACATTGTGAGTTGAAATAACATGTCAAATGGCGTCAACTTTCTAAAATGCTAATGGCTGTTTTGACACAAAAGAATTAGACAGAAATGTGGTTTGTAACTGATATGTCATTAGCTTCCCAGTTTAGTACTTCATTTTATGATTTCCTGGGATTAATATAGCTATATTGCAATGAATATACATTCTATTAACAATTAAAGCCCTACAGGGAATCTAACATGGCCAACCAAAGGTTATACTTTCTTCATTATTATATTTAGGGACAAGACTAAGAATATTGCCAAAAGGTGTTGTGAGCTTTGGACAAATTTATAATCAAGCCAAGCAATGCAAAATTAAATGCTACTCTCTTACATGCAGGAGAAATTACCATCATAAATAAGGAATTGGCAGAGAAGTATTTTGTACCTGTGTCAATAAACAGAAATATTGCAAAATTTAAGAGCAAGTCCAGTGCAAATGAAGAGTTTAGAAAAAACCTCCAGTTATGCTCTTCCTTACAGTTGGAAACATTCTTTCTGTATGCATCCTATCAAATATTTAGTGCCCTCTGTTAAATCATTACTCAAAGATTTATAAAAGAGAAATTGAGAAAAGCATTCTCTCTTTGAGATTGTAACTAGCAGGAACTAGAATGAACCAGTGATAATTATAGCATAGTTGGATATTTGGATTTTTAAAAGGTGTTCCATAAAATACCCAATAAAACTTCAAGCGAAAGATAATGGCTCGTCCGATTGGAGCTAAAGAATTAGGCTGGATTAGTAAACTGATAGAATACAAAGAGTAGGGATAAACAAGTCATTTTCAGGTGTGGTGCCACAAGATCAATGCTAACCTCTCAGCTATTTACAATGTATGCTATTGGGTTGGTTTAAGTAATGAAGGTGAAATAAAGATAATTGGGAAACTTTATTGGGAGGAGGATCCAGAGACTATAGAGGGATTAGGAGAAACATATAGAAGATGGAATATAATGAGGAGAAATGTGGAGTTACTCACTTTGATAGGAAGAATAGAAAAACGGAATATTATTTAAATTGTATGAGAATGTTAAATGTTAGTGCTAGCAGTAGGCACAGTAAGTATTTAAGAAAACAAATAGGAAATTGGTCTCTACTATAAGGTGATTGGAGTACAAGAGTAATGGAATCTTGCTAAAAGTGTACAGCATGTTGGTGAGACCACAGCTGGAGTACTGCACATGGTCATAAGGATGGATTTAAGTGGAAATTATTCAGATTGAATCCATGGATGAGCAGCCTAATTTATGAGGAAGGATTGAGTTGAGTGGGCCTGTTCTCTGGAATGAGAAGTGATCTCATTGAGACATAAATTCTGAGCCAGCTTGCCAGGGTAGATGCAGTGAAGGTGTGTTTCATGGTGAGGGGGAACATTTCAAGGGGGAATGTTTCAACATAAGAAGTCAGAGTTGAAGAGGAATTACAATCCTAGGAATACTGTAAATCTTTAGACTTTTCTACTCCGGAGTACTTTGGATGCTGACTATGTAAAGCAAGCCTCCACCTCTTAAGAGGAAGGTTCATTGTGGCTGAAGAAAGCATTGACATCTTAAGCTAACCTGGAAAACCATGAGCAAAGGCATTATAGTGAAAGTTCAACTGCAGACTATCTGTATAATTGAAGACATTGTGAATGGGAACCTTAGACATAATTCATTTGATCACTAAGGATTGCAAAGCATGACAAAGCTGACTGAATGTTGAAGGAAATGTCTAAAGTAATAGATAGGGGATGTATTCCACTTGAATTTCCAGAAGACATTTGATGATGTTCCTAATGATTGGCATAATTAAACCTACTGAATTGAAGACATTACATTGATGTCATAGTTAATTGGCTGAGCAGCAGAAGACAAAGTCAAGATAACAGAAGGTACTCAAATATTTGCTAGTCTTGCAACTATTCATCACCTTCATAAATGCCTCAGAAGGTGAGATAGAGAACCATGTATTTTAGTTGGCTTACAACAAAAAGGGAGGCAACATTGACTATGAGTGGAGTTCACACTAGTTAGACAAAACTTGTCACTATGAGTAGTTCTGTCCATAAAACCTTAGGAAAGATAAATTGCCTTGGAGTGCAGTATCCAAACAATACTTGGAATTAAAAGATTAAATTATGAGCAGAGATTACAGAGATGAGGATTATGTTTTTTGAAGTCAAGGTTAAGAGGCAATTTTTTTGAACATTTTTAATTAATAAAGTAAACAGATTATAAGAGAGACATTATGTGCATTGACTGAGGAGTCTAGGACTAGAGGCACACTCTAAGTATTAGTGCCAGGTCTTACAGGAGTCATTGGAGAATATGCAGAAGGTGATAGAAAATTGGAATTTATCTGTAGGCAGTTATTGATCCTGGATCAGCTGTTAATTTTAAACATGAAATTGATAGATATTTGATAACCAAAAGTAATGAGGGAATATTGGGTATATGGAGATAGGTCACAGATCAGTCAAGACCTTCAATGGTGGAATAAACTTGAGGGACTGTATGGCTAATTCCTGTTCCTAGATTTCTATAACTTTTCTAGCTTCAACTTTTGTTACAAAATATCTGTTTACTGTATTGCAAAATGGGCCTTGCTTGGTTTTTTTTGAAGGAAATCTCATTCTATTGGAACAAGTTTTTTAATTATTTCATACTCATTCTCTTGTCTCTGGTTAAAAGTGACAATTATAGGAATTCATTGTACTCTGATCTTATTGGACTTGATGTCCTATTAACATGGGAACTGATTTCCTTCAATCTACATGCATGGACTCTGCGGTGTGCAGAAAAATATTTAAGATTCATGCAGAACATGGTGTAGTGGGAGTATTCTAAGTCTAAAGCATGTAGCTTGCACATTTTGTAGGACCTTTAGAAAACTTTGTGCAGTCATATGGGACAGATATAATTTAATGAAATAATAAACACAGATTATGGAGCCTTTTGTGAATGGAACCTGTCTGATGGGTTCAGGGCATAATAAACTTCAGTGACTATATAATTTGGAAATTACTGACTTATGCAGATGATTATATGCTTTCTTACCACTAAATTATTAAAGATGTTAATCTCTTTATTTTAATTGGGTTTATAATTCTTAAGTAACAGAAAAGGTAATCTCCGATGACTTGATCAGGGGTTCATTCCATAATATTGCTCATAGTAATTTCCAGACTTGTAAATTGCATTAAGTTTCTTATATAAAATTGAAACATGTTAAGTTCTAGGTTTCATGTAAAGTTATTATTATGGATGATTTAGGGTATTTTGACTCTGATCTTTTTAATGAAAGGAAGATGAACCATATTTCTTACATGGTGCAAACATGAATAATGATGCCGTTGTTTAATTTCAGAACAAGAAAATAAGTGAATAAAAACATAGTGTCGGAAATGGTCAGCAGGTGATGTAGCATTTGTGGAGAGAGACAAACAAGCCTTTTATCTCCACAGATGCTGACTGACCTACTGCAGATTTCCAGTATTTACCATTTTCATTTCAGAATTGCTGTAGTTATTTTGTTTTGGTTTTGAAATATGTGTGTTATGCTAATCGGCTTGAGTTCACTGAGAAGGGAAGGATCATTCAAGGATCAAGAAAAATAAGATTGGTCTAATGTAAATTGTTTAGTTCTAACACTAGATATATAAAAAATGAAACTACCTTTAAAATAGTTGTTTGGAAAGACCTGAGCTAAAGTGATGGCAAATGCATGATTCGACTGTCCTTTTGGCCAGATATAAATGCAATGTGAACATTATACAGCATACACATCGGTGTCAAACAAGAAGATAGAAATTATTGCTGATACAGTTAGTATATGAATGCTTAACATGCCAATACAAAATTCCTCTTTTCACTGTTTTAATGTAGATATTGACCTCTTTAGGTAAAATACAACACAGGTAGAGTAACAAATAATTGTTAATGAGTGTACTCGGTAATTGTATGATAATGTCATTATCTCTAAATTCCACCCTTATATTGTTGACCTTGAAACTCTTTCCTGCATTGTGCATAATAAGATTATACAGTGTAAAGAAATAGTGCCATTTATAATGTTTTAATTATTGATAAAAGATTGCAAAGTGGAAAGAAATTGGCAGGCCTATGGGTAAGGGACAGGAGTGTATGACTAAGTGGATAGCTCTTTCAAAGATTTATCATAGCAAAATAGACTAAGTGGTCTCCATCTGTGCTGAATGATACCATGACCTTATTTTTGTCAAGAATAGATATTCAACAATTGCTCATGGTGAGTGGTATAATATTAGTTAATTTGAATGTACTGCTGCAGCAATGTGTTCCCTAAAATTCATCCAGTGGATGGATACGTACATAGTAATTCACACCTACCATTTTTTTTCTTGAAAAGACTCCATTATAGCTGGTAACTACTTCCACTTCCCACACCTATGTAATAAAAAGGCACTATATATGTAATACTGTTTATGTTATTTTGCCTGTGGGCCTTCTCAATCAGAAGGCTGTGGACTTAAGTATTAATCCAGAGACTTAAGCAAAAAGCTCTAAGCTGCAAAACTGAGGGAGCACAGAAATGACAGAGGTGCCTACCTTTAGATGAGATATTAAATTGTTGTCAAATCTACTCTCATATGACGATATAAAAGATCCTGTGGCACTATTTCAGAGAAGAAATAGGGAATCTTTCTGGTGTCCCAGCCTGCATCCATCCGTCAGCCAACATCAACACCTTACCATTGCTGTTTGTGGGAGTTTGGTATGCTCAAACTGCCTGATGTATTTTTAAAACTTACACCAGTGACTATATTTCAAAAGTCTATATCACTGTTCATAAGCAGTAAAGTTGAGCTTGTGAAATTTACTATATAAATGCAACTTTGTTGTCAGTCTATCCTATCTTGATCTTTTATTTGTTCATGTGCTGTTAGTAAAATCAGTTTTGAGCCCTTTTGTTGTGTTTCTCAATGAACAAGAATATTGATTAGCCAGCATCAATATATTTCTGTTATTATTGTGACTGGTGCTCTGCTATTACAAAAGGAAATGCTTCTGCATTGCTTGAAAATGCATGGTAGAGAAAATGCATGGAATATTTGGCACTGAAGTCAGATTTTCCACATTCTCAGGCCCCTGGTTGCTTCTTCAGCAGATAAACTGGAACTCCAGGACTGCCTTGAGCATGGTAGGATAGCAAAGGTAAGCTTTGGACATGACTTCATAATTTAATCAGTTAAATGATAAATAGACATTTACCTTTATTAGATCTTTCTATTGCTTTGGGTGATTTTCATTTAAGGACCACTGTATTCGAGTGTCCTCTCTCTGAAGCTGCAATTGTTCTGCTAAAATGTTTAGGTACTAATATAATAACAGTCAACACAAATTCATAGCTTTGCCTATTTTTTCCTTCCATTGCTGAAGGCACTAGGGTAATTCACACTGGTCAAATTTTGCAATTTCAGTAAAGAGATGAAATTCCAAAGATTCCATGAATGCCAGACAGGCATCTACGATGATGTAATTCAGATATTCCAAGTCCCTGGCAACCGTGGTTAGCCCTTCCCCCTTATAATGCTTGAAAACATGATTCTGAATTTGGATTACATGTCATTCCCAAGTTAAGAACACCCAACTTATGGACAACCCTACATACGTATGAGCTACTATATTATTGAATTCAAAAGTCTGACATTTGTTCCTATGAATGGCAGAACTAGTTTCCTCTCTCCACTTTTAGTAATTATTCTTTCTTATCAATTTCATGTGGTTTTGATGCCATTCCGTACAATACTGTGGAGATATGGTTACCACATTGAGTGATTTTTGTGTATTTTCCAACAGGGACAAAATCAACTTCTGGATGTTTGTAAAAACGGAACTTGTTCGTTACTGAACTCTCAGCTATTGATGCATATTGATTCTGAATTATAAAATTAATTTCAAACTAAAGCTGTGGAATAGATTATTAAATTGTATTCTCAGCTTGTTGGATTAAGTTCAGTATAGACAAAGATTGAAATTTTGCTCTGACATTTGCAAGCTTTCCACTGAAACCAGCTGGCATGTCTGCAATTTTTCCCCATTGTACCTCTTCCTTCTCAAGAAGCACTGTTTACTGCTTACCAAGTTCCATAAACACTGACAGTACTCCAGAACATTTGGAATCACTCATTTTAATGTGAATCTTCATGATGGTGTCAGTGGGATATTCACTGAACATGCATCAGAGCCAAGCTTAACCCTGTAGATGACAGTCCTCAGTTTTGTTCATTTCTTTTTGAGTGGTCTTTGAAACAAAATTGTATTAAGCACACGTCTTTTGCCACATCATCCAATGTCAATGACTGTGATTGGGAGATCAACAAGAATTGCCAAAAAAAAGCACCTCAATCCATTTCGCAAGACTAAGAGCACCAATATGATATCAATCCGCTTCTCCTAATAATGAACGCATATTCTTAGGAAAGGTCTCATTGGCCATTTCCAGCTGTGCAAAAGTGTGGTTGCTGGTTTCCTCTGCAATTTTGGCAGAGAGTAAACTTACCTATTATCTCATCATGCTCTTTATCCAGTCCCAGCTCTTAAATAAAACTTCTGACTGTCGCCTTCATGTTTTTAATATCAGTATGATCATTGTGTGGTCCCTCTAAAACTTGAGTTCTCAATGGACTTGGATGGCATGAAGCAGCCTTACTTGACACCACTGACATTGGGTTTGAAGAAAAAAAGAGACTGCAAGATGTTTGACTCTAAAACAAAAACAGAATGCTGGAAGAACTTGGTGGGTCAAGCAGCATATGTGGAAGCAAAAGGTGTAAGTCGATGTTTTGAGGGAACAGGAAAGATTGCCAGTATATAGTAGTACACAGGGGGGTGGGATAGAGGCTGATAGGTAGAGCCAGGTGGGGAGGGGATGATGGGCAAATGGAACCAGGTGGGGGAGGGGATGGGAGAGATGAACAAAGGGAAAAGATGGACAGGTGAATGTGGATGACAGGTGAGTGTGGATGACAAGGGAGCACTAGGGATGTGGGTTTCCTGAAAATGGAAAATTCTATACTCATACTGTAAGCTACCCAAGTGGAATATGAGATGATGTTCTTCTGATTAATGGTTGCCTCTCTGTACCCATGGAAAAGGCCATACAGATTGGACAGACAGGTTGGTTTTGACAGGTCAGTTTAACTCTCCTTTCCATTCCCTTTGTTCATTCCTCTGATCCCCCCTCCCCACCTGGTTCCATCTGTCCATCATTCCATTCAGCTCCACCTATCACCTACCATCCTCTGGCCCTAGATCCTCCCCCATCTGGTTCCATCTACCCATCATCCCATCCTCATCTGCTTCAACCTATCACCCACCAGCCTCTATACCACATCCCACCACCCACCCCTCCCCCCCAAAGCACCACCACCACTCACGCAACCATTCCATGTACTGCTATATACCAGCAATCTTTCCTCTTCCCTCTCAGTCCTGATGCAGGGTCTTGACCTGAAATGTTGTACTTGCACCTTGGACCCACTGAGTTCTTCCAGTGTTCTGTTTTTGTTCTGACACTGGGTTTTTGTGGTACCACTGGTAAATCTACAGATTATGTACACTTATATAGCAGATATACAATGGAGAAGAATTTCTGTGGGTAGCCACATTTGCAAAGGACATATTATAAGTCCTTGTTGTTTCATGGAATCAAAAGCTTTTGTAAGGTCCAAAAAGGCCATGTATAGTGATTGATGCTGTTTCCTACAATCTTTCTTGGTGCACCTCAGCTTCAATGAGCTTCCTGGGAGAGAGGAACTAATCAACAGAACATATAGGAAATTGTAAAGGAGGAAGTTTTAGTTGTCTTAATGGGCTTAAAGGTGATTAAATCCTCACGGCCTGAAGAGATGTATCCCAAGCTGCTACAGTTGGCAAGGGAGGAGAGTGCTGGGCTCTGGTGTAAATTTTCAAACCCTCTGGCCACTGCAACATGTCACATGATTGAAGGACAGTAAATTTTGTACCTTTATTTGGGAAGGGAATAGGAATAAGCCAGGTACTCACAGGATGGTGAGTTTAATGTCACTGATAGGGAAATTATTGGAAAAGATTCTGAGGATTAATATGCACTTCAAGAGGCAGAGTTTGATCAGTGATAGCATGGTTTGTTAAGGGGAGGTTCTGTCTGACTAATTTGATTAAATTTTATACAGAGGTAACTAAGTGTGTCATTGAGAGCAGTGCAATTGATACAGCCTACACGGACTTAAGCAAGGCTTTTGATGAAGTCACACATGGGAGGCCAGTCTGAAAAGTCAGAGCCCATGGGATCCAGGACAATTTGGCAAATTGGATCCAAAATTAGCTTGTTGGTAGGAAGCAGAGGGTGAAGGTGGAGGATTGGGAGCCTGTGACTAGTAGTGTATCACAGGGATTGGTGCTGGGACCCTTGCTGTCTGTTTTATGTGATTGTAGGATGTATGATTAGTAATTTCACAGATAACACAGACATAGCTGGTGTTGTAGATAGTGAAGAAGATAATTTTCAGCTACAGAACAATAATGATGAGTTGGTAAGGTGGGCCGAACAAGATTACAGCAGATACTGGCATGCCATCCCACTTCATCCAGCTGCCTGCTCTGAGGTGGGATGGCATTGACAGTATCTGCTAAAGACCCCACAGTCTATAACTGCTTCTTTTAGCCTTTTACTGAAGATATGAGCTGCATTTCTCAATCTTCAAACCACAACTACATTATTAAGCAGGTTACCAATGACCCGTTCTTCACTTTCCCCATTGTCTTACCAATGGGATATTGATCATGTGAACATATTAGAAGGGGGCTACTCAGGCCTGTTCTACCTTGCCAGTAGAAATTGGTTAATCTATATTTCAAATCAGCTTACTTGCCTTGATTTTATATCCCTTAATATTCTTTCATAATAAAAATTGGTCAGTTTTAGTTTTGACTTTTTCAATTTACATGGCCTTAGCAACTTATTGGGGCTAAGGCCCTGTGAACAACGAAGCTGCCGATAAATCATAATGTAAATTAATGTCAAATGTGGTTGTGGTGATTAGTAAAAAAACCCAGCCTAGTGGTATAAGTAGCCTGAACCTTAAAGAATAAGTTTTTTTACATTTCCAGATCAGCCTCCAGACTCAGAGCTAATAGGATATTGGGTGAAATTGTGAGGGAAGGCCAGGGAAACCCCAGCCACCCGGGAGGCAGGCACTGGAGTTTCAACTATACATTGTAAGCTGTGTTATTGAAACTCCAGCATTTGGAATACTAGGAGAGGTGCAACTGAAGTGATGCTCGTGCATACCTGACCAGAACGTAAATGAACTGCTCTCCTCTGACCCAATGAATTCCAGAAAGGGTACTGTCTCAGTGTCATTGCCACAATTGAATCTGAGGGAAAATTTGTAACTTTGCAGCTCCAAATTCAGTTTAGATAAAAAATCTGAAAATAAAATTGGCCAATTACTTTTCATATCCCATGACTTCTTAAATGTACTTGAAAATCAACTTTTTGGATGCTAAGTAAAATAGCTTTGTGTTGTGAAATTTTATTTTTAGCATGGTGAAATAGTAAGGGGAGGTTGAGCTTCTGTTCAAAGGCTTTACCTCAAATCTTACATGACAACTTCAGTGCAAGTATTCATGAAAATAAACTCCATTTCACCACATCCTACTAGCATATAATCTTACAGGGAGAGCAGTAGTCAAAGAATTGAGACTACAGTGTTAGTTCTTCCTTAAATGTATGTTCCATCCAGTCCATTGAAAGTCATGAGAATTACGAATAGACGTAAAAGCTTGTTCTGTTTTGAAGTAGAGTTAATCAGTTATTTGCATTGTGTTGAAACTGAGACTTTAGTTGGATATCTCAAGAAATGGACCCTGACATTTTTTATTACAATGTTCTACAGTTTAGCAAAGTTAGGACCATAACAACAAGGTCGAACTCCATCAAGCAGGGCAAGGATCAGCATTTCCCTGTTATCATGAATGGGAAGGAGGACATTCTGTGGTGCACAGAACTGGAAAGGTGAGCCTTGCCAGCATTTCTTTTAAATGCCTCTTTCACTCCATTTTTAAATTATTTTTTTCCCTCCCCATTTCAGACTCAGTGAACCTATTTTCAGTTCCTCCCTTTACCAGATATCTGGCTTCCATTCAGTGTCTGACCACATAGCTTGAATCAAGGATATGCCATGGTTGAACCCAGATACTCATATTATTTGACACAGCATATCAAATCAGATATGGATTACTGTAAAGTAATTCACATGAGAGGAAAGTCAATAACAATAGAATATTATAATATGCTGTTGATTGAATTAGCTTTCTGAAAATGTTCTATATCCGAGCTGCCTTAGAAATTTGCTGTCAGAAAACGTGTAATTTCTGTAGTAAAAAGAAATGTGTTTACAGCAATATGAAAATCTGCTTCAATTGCAGTGTGTATATTTAACTGGTTTGAAGTTGCCTATGGAATAATTGTTTTTGTTGCACTAGATTATTTAAATGAAACCATTGATCTTGTAGAGTATGCTTACTCCTAAGAAGGAGACTTCAGCTCACTTCACCAAGACCCACCAAAATAGATATATGCATTTTGAAATAATATTGTCATTTTAAACTACTAACTGGTGTGAATATAGTACAGGCAACTCCACCACTACAGTCATTGGGGTTACAGAATTTGCTCTTACAAAATTCACAAACCACTACCCAAAGATTTGAGATAGGGAATTAAATTTGCTCTCACAGATCTTATGTGGGAAAAAATGTAAATAAGTAAACACAAAAGTTATTCTTTTTCACTGCATATTTCTTGATGCATGTGTATATGATGGACCTTTGCATTACATAAAATTGCAATAAATATCATTTTCTAGGAATGCAACAACCCCCCCCCCCCCATAATGCAGGGCCAGCCTGTTCTTGACATCATGATTTACACTGAAACTGCCCTATCTTTCAAAATGGCTGACTTGCACTGAAAAATAGGTTCAATTTTTGTGAAGGCACAATAGGTTATCTTCACTGTATATACCAAATACTCAAGTTTTCATCAAAATCAAACCATTACTCAGCAAACTATCTAACACCATAATGTGCAATTTCTTCCAAAAGTAACAGTGCTTAATTATCCTGAATTATTCAGGATACCTAATGCTAAAAGATTGTAAACAATTGAATACAACTCGTCTAAGAGCAAAGTTAATTGTCACTGGTACCATTTCTGGTAAGCTACATGGCAGGCAGCTGAGACAAGGATGAAGCTTAAGTGAACAGAGAAATAAGCTTAAGAAAATTGCTCCAAGATCAAAATGATTTGCATTAATACAAAGTACAATATACAAGTGGGTATATTTTGCAACATAATACAAATCATGGTATTTCTCTGGTATTTACAATTACTAAACTATATACATGCAGATTAACAGATAAAAAACCTCCAATTACAGATGAACAAAAATAAAACTTCCATGAGGCTATTGTTTGCCAGCATCTATAATATGGCTTTTTCTTATTGGTATGTTTTTCTTTAACTTGTGTTAGTTTATTGGCTATATTTCACAATGAAGGAAAAGTTGGAGAGTATCTTTTACCTTTCACAAAATTAGAGAATTCCTGGGAGGAATTTGAAACATGCAACAAGGAGGTGCCTTCACATAATTATTTCAAATTCTTCCTACAATCCATATAAGACCATTGACACATACCAAGTAATTACAAACTGGACTTAAAAACAAATGCTGCAACATTATTTCTGACAGTAGCCTTGGGCCTTTTTTAAATGAAACCAAAATTGGGGATGCATTACTGTGTAGCCAGCAGGTTATTTGGCTTTGGATTTCAGTCAGTAGAGCCAATTGAGATGGAGTGAATGAATGGGGATTATGGATGAGATAAATAGCTGACCTAAATAAGAAGGAGAGGGCATTTAAGAGATGGGAATTGTTACGTACCAGCAACAACAGAAACACACCGAGACACGTATAAGTGTTAAAAACTACTTTATTAATAACTAC
>JARFYF010000036.1:26915111-26930339 GCA_030265395.1 Rhina ancylostomus
TCCATCGACAGAGAAAACAAGCAGGCTGGTGTTTCTCTCTCTCTCCTTCAGACTGACTCCGACTGGTTGTTTCAACAACGTCATGACGTTCTTTATCTTCTGTTGATGTAAGCACGCCACACACACACACACACACACACACTCTCACACACACTCACACACACACACACTCACTCACTCACTCACTCACTCACTCACTCACTCACTCACTCACTCTCTTAAAGGAACCTCACTAATTGTAACCTAGTCCATAACAGGAATCACTTGATCAGGAAAGGAAAGCATTTGGGAAGAAGGGAGCAACCAAGCACAGTCATTGCTACTGAAATGAAACCAGGGGAAGTACTTATGTGATCAGGATTCAGGAAGAGTTGGGGGGAAAAGTGGCCAGAGATTCCCAACTTTTGCTTTAAGTTAAAGCAAAACTGCTGTCCTAAACTATGCTCTCATATGGAGGCTGCTGGGCATGTTTAGTGACTTCAGCACAACATAACACTTGATTCCACTTATAGAAAATACTACTGTTCATCCTAGGACTCCAAATGGTGTAGTCTTTAACATTGATACAAGCTTTAATCAGAGGATTGAAGTTTGCTTTGACATTAATTAAAGTGACTGTTCTTAGCTAAGTCATTATTGGATTCTCCAAGGAGTCAACCTTCCTCCAGAGAAGTGTCTTTGTTAACATAAAAAATGTTTCCCACCTGTCCAACACCACTCTGATGCCCAGGAGGCCACACACTCAATACCAATACTTTCCATAACCTGTCCAATCGTCCCTCCAATCATTTCACCTACACCAAATCTACCATCTCTTCACCCACACCCCCAACCAGCCAAGGTCTTAACTATTAACTAAACCCAACTTTCCATGACCTTGATTCCCTCACCATCTCTACTCCCCTCCACAAGTTCTCTTCCTTCCTCCAAAGCACATAGCTCCCATCTCAGTCCACTTCTCTCTGACCCATTCTTTTCTCTATTTCACTAACCCTCTCCAATTTGCTGTCCATCATTTCTTCAGGGATCCTGATACTACACAAGTACAGGATATCTCAAAAGATTATTTACTATACTTTGTTGCTGAGCCGGTAGGCCTGGCCAAGTGTTGGCATTGGCCTAATATTTCTGCAAGTCATTTCTTGGGTGACCTGGTGTAAAAGAAAGTCATAGGAAGAGGGTTGAGCAGAACGTTATTCAGGTATTTGTTAATACAGTCTTGACAGCAGTCAGCAACAGTCAGATGCATTCAAGATGGACAAATTTTGCAAAAAGTCTTCCAACAGATGTTAGGCCCTTTAATTGCATGTACACAGAACTGTTTCAGGTACAGATATATATTCTCCTTTGTCTGGTTTTACCAGTGCAATTCTGATTCCAAATTTGTGCATGCCTACATAATTATATGCATGTAATATAGTTACACCATCAACCAATTTCTGTGTCCTTTTACAAAAGAAAAATTAATCCAAAAAGTTAATCCATTTTCTTTCTCCAAAGATAGTGGCTGACTTTTTCATCATTTCTGGGCCCTGTTGACTTAAAGGACTTTTAATCTTTACAAAGTTCAAGTTTAGTCTGTCAAATTAATTTAAACATATACAAGGAAAGCCAGGGAAGTAGGATCAGAATAGGTGTAATAAGATGAATGATCTCCCACTGTACTGTAATTTCTGTGATCTTAAGTATTTTGTTCCTTTAAGGAAAGGTTGCATTGTGGTCATACCAGTTCTAAATAAACAGCACTTGGTACCACAAATAACATGACCTATGAGGGGAAATACTTTCTTGGCTGAAATGTTTTTTGAAAGTGTCATGGTTCAGCCTTTGTAACTAGATATGTGTTGTTCATAAAGTTCCTCAATAATAATGTCATAATATCTGCATTACAAGTTGCAGAATACTTACAGCTGATAGGTGCCATCACTCATTTGTGAGGCTAAATCACATAGCTTTTTATGAGTACTACTAGGTGGCATCTATTTTCCTGCGCAACAAAATCTGTATAAGTTTGGATAAAAGGGGAAAATAGCTGTTACAACGATATAGGAAAGGATAGATCAGGTTAATGATGTTTAAATTTATGCCAGAGTATCTAAACCTCATTGCTGTGTTCGGCTGGACATGTGGAAAGATGATTTTGCACAGAAATACTGCTGTCATTTGCTCATATTCTTAACTATAATAACCTAGTGAAGATTGGTTAAGAGAAGAAATATTATGTTATTATATTCATAACACTAGGTCTTATTTTGGTGACCTTTGCTAGATTAACCGGGAAGTATAATTTCACTTGATGCTACTTTTAGCTCATTCTGTATATATTTAAAGGTTTACACCTGGTGTGCACCTGTCACATTGTACCTTGTGAATGTGTAACAACAAAATATGTCACAATATTATAACATAGAAGAGGTGTAGGAACAATCTATAAGCTGGTATAGGTAAGTCAAAATTCACCGCAGCAGACCAGCAAGCAGAAAATGTGTGCTTGACATCCCTGGGCAGTACACCGGCAAAGTCCATGTGAACTTTCCTGAATGCCACTGACATGACATCAGCTACATTTGGAACAACCTACTTTGTTAACAGGGTTAATCTAACAGTTGTTGGATCCTTTACCTGCGCAAAAAATGTAATACCTTTATTCGGTCTACTTTATGGATACCTCTATAATATTTTGTGGGTCGGACACCTCCAGTTCACAGTTTGCACACATATACCATACTGAATATCTTTGTGCTAATTGGGATGAGTAACATCAAATGTCAATATGTATCTATCAACAAAACTTGTGGAATAACTGAAGGATGTACATGCTGACTGACTAAATATTTGTAAATATATCATAAGCAGCTCAATCCATAACTTACAGAAATGAACAAATAGCAATAGAAAACTGAGCAATCAAATCATACAACATTTATGACGATTAACGTTCCTGAACTGAGAAGTCACAGGCATCATTATCTTATTTTCAAACAACATAAAGACAACCATTCACCCATCAAGTCTCTGCTGGCTCTCGGAGCATTCCCATCAGCCCCATTCTCCCACTTATTTCCTTGTAACCTCTTCTGTCTCACATGCCCATCAACTTCCCCCCTCCCCACCTTCTAGTTCTCATGCCATCCACTTACACTAGGAGAAATTTACTGTAGCCAATGAGCTAACCAACTCATCTTTGTGGTGGGGAGGAAGCCAGAGTCCTCAGGGGGAACCCACATGGTCACAGGGAGAATATGCAGATTGGACATGGGCAGCATATGAGGTCAGGATCGAATCAGGGTCACTGGACCTGCATGGCAGCAGCACTAACTGATAGCCATTGTGCAACCCTTAAGAAGTATGGGTCCAGAGGAACTGTGAATGAAAAACTTAAGAATCTAATGTATATTGCACAGAATCTACAGCACAGAAATGTGTTATTCATTCCAGAATTTCTATGCTGTGGATTCATTGCATCATAACATGAGCCTCTGTCCATTTTAATTATTTGTTTCCATCACACCCTGTCTTTTTGTTACCTTCTCTCTTATATGTGCTTCAAACCTTCCCTAATTAGGTTAGCTCTATTTGTTTCAACCACTCCAAATGGAATTGAGTTCCATATTCTAACTACTCTTTGTGTACAGAAATTCCTTCTAATTTATTTATCAATCTATCAGTGACAATTTTACATTGATGCACCTCAGTTTTGGACTTGCTCACAAATGGCAACAATTTCTCCATATATATTTTTAAAGACTTTTAAGTTTTTTCTTCGTCTTTACCAAAGAAATGAACCTGAATCTGCCCCCACCTCCCTGATGGTTCTGACAAAGGGTCTTTGCCCTGAAACAATAACTTTTTCTCTTCCCACAGATGCGGACTGACCTGCTGAGTATTAAAGTAGTTTCTGTTTTTATTTTAGATTTCCAGCGTCTTAGGTCTTTCTGATTTCCACTTTGCTGATAGTTGGAATCATCTAATAAAATCTTTTTTCTCATTCTGATTTGCATGTACAACATTGTAAACCTCTAGAAAACATTTCCTCTTCAGGAGCCTAAGTCCAAAACTTGAAAACTTCAAATTTTGACTGCTTTTATTGCCCATTTCTTCTAGTTGTTTGTGATTGGTGGTTACCATGTCATGTCATGCCAATTTCTCCTAATTTTCTTTGTGGTTTTCTCAGCATTTATGCTAAATTTACAATATTGCAATTTACAGGAGCTCATCCCTACCCAGAGTCATTCAAAGTCTGTTCAAGTTCATCTGTAACTTCAGGTCCAACTCATCTCGCACAGAATCATCTCTGGTCAATCTGAATTATTCTTAGCTTGTGCTGATCTTATCTTTGGACTGTTCTTAGTCAATTTTGAAGTCCCCTGAAGCTCAGCCCACTTCTAGTTTGCCCTCTCTCCCACCTCCCTCAACCTAAATACTTTTATTCATCTGGTTTATTATGTGCCTAAGCCATGAATGGCAGAGATTGGCTTCATGCAGTGTGAACATTATGAAATGTTCTTCCACATGATCCTGTTTGTTTTCTCCCTAAATTCAAGTGCTTCCAATCCAAGTCCATTTGATTAGTGTTGGAATTTGAATGTATATATTTATCAAATTTATTAAATCTACAATTGAAAGTAAAAACTAAATGCATCAAATAATTATTTTTTATAATTTGTATTATCATGGAATATTGTCAGGGATTTATATTAATTAAACAGGATAGATGATTATTAATTAGATCATATGTGTTCTGCAGAAGGAACCAACTCAAAGACTGAATGCCTTTTATGCTGCATTTACTTGTGTGAAAAAAAGTCCAACTTGAAAACAAAGATAATTTATATTTTAGATATAATTCTATGATTTCATCCAAGTCATTTTATGCTGCATTGTCCTCTTCCTGCAGGATCTTTGGCTTCCCAGTGCATTATACAGATGTGTCAAACATGGGAAGAGGGGCCCGACAAAAACTACTTGGAAGGTCATGGAGTGTGCCTGTCATTCGCCACCTATTTGCACCACTGAAGGATTATTTTGCTTGTGAATAACACAGTATAATATTTGCCTTTCAGAAACTTAAGGTGCTTACTTAGAAACTAATTAGTAAAACAAATTCAGACTGGTTTTCAGTATACTGTGACACATATTTGATTGGCATTATTGTGAAGGTTGCATGCTGTACATTTATGATACTGTGGCCATTACTCACAGTCACAACTCAGGACAGGGTAGGTAGCAAGCATGCCTACTATAGTAGTTTTAGCTTTTGTAATCTCATCTTTTATATGGGAAGAAAACAGAATTCCTACTTTTAGCTGTAGTTTACTTACAATAGAGTGAGGATTATACTTCACAGTTTTCTAGTGTACTTTGTAGCTGGCCTTTTTATGGGATTTAAGGGCTTTTAACTCTTAATGGTGCTATTGTCCACCTTTTAGATTTTCAACTTATTTTCTAAACTTCTAATATAGTATTTTATTGTTATATTACACATATCAGTAGCTGGATTTTTGGTAGACAGATAATAAGTCATGAACCTGTTAAATAAAGATAAACATAACAGATTCAGAAATCATTGTTCAAAAATGTTGAAGTTGTTGTCCTGTTTAAACAGTATTCCAGTATATTTTAACTTTTCAGCAAAGGGTATTTTCTTTCTGTAATCTGTTTTATGTGTAGTTGTTGAATAATCATGATACATTGTTTAATTTGTTTATGTTTTGTATTTTAGCAAGGGTTGCAAATGTGTAAATGAGCAAAAAAAAATTATAAAGATGGAAACCTTTTAAGTTTAAACCAAGGCAATGTCTATAAACAGCATTAGGAGGGTGACCTAACAAAGCTGTACTGTCACCATCCCTAACAATCATGTTCACTGTCAAAATTACAGTCAAAGAAATAGTTCAAACAATTTATTGGTAAAGTGATATTCTTCATGCTGCTCCATGTTGAATTTTTTTTAAAGATTTCAACTGAAAATATAAGACTGTAATTATAATAACATCATGTCAAGATAACTCTTAGGGTTTTTAATTCAAGACAGCAATACCATTTTACTCTCAAAATGTAGAAGTTACATTTTATATTTTAAGCTATTTTTTGTAAGATTCTCCATCCTTCTAACAATGTATGCTCTACTCTGCAGAGTTGACTAAGGGACTGCTCTCGTGCCTCAGACATTGCTGCTGCAGAGCTAACTGCAAAGGCAGTTTTTTTTTAACACCCCAATTTTGCAAAATTTCTGGCCTCTGTTAAAATTCTTCAACCACCAAGATGTCAGGATAAATAATTTAGAGTATGAAGCAATGCAGGAATTAATGTGCATTTTGTCATTCTAATATACCACGTCAGTATATCAAAAAACTGCAAGAACATGCCAATATGGAATATTCTTTAGCAAGATATTATGATGACTTTATGCATAATTGTATTAGGATCTTACACCCATACAATGTATTTTTCTTATTTTTATATATTTGTGGTGCAAGTTCAGTCCTGGGAATGGATCACTCTTCAATCTAGGAATCAAAGACCAGGATAGAAACAGACGATCCCTTTCCTCAGGTTAAACAATTTGTCTCAGTCCTAACTTTGTAGGTGCATTACTTACATTACTTCTAAAATTTTCACTCCACAACCTCTGTCCATAATGCTTCAAATTTAATACAGTTTCTACTTCAGCATGGCTGGCTTTCTGTTGTGTGTTCTGACACACCACGCCACTCAGTTCTCTCAAACTACCTTATTTTGGAAATTAATGCATGCCAGCAGTGCTGAAGTCCATTATAAAGAGCTGCCTTTACAAAGAAATATCAACAGGGTTAATATGATGATATTTCAATTTGATGTTTTGTATCTGAACTTAGTATTAACCAAGAAACCAAAACACAAATTTAATGTAATTTATTCTAGGTAGTAATTTAGCTCCACTGCATTGCGCTGCTCATTTTGACAACTATGGTTTTTAAAACAGAATTTTAACTGAACTCAATCCTTGGTGTGAATTCTCTCTCATTTAAAACTTGTTTACGGTTTAAAAAGTAACTGAATTCAATAGGAATTAAACAAAAAATGTTCTTATTTCAATCATTAACAGAAATCACATATAAATACTGAAAGAACTCTACAACTCCCTGACACTATCAGGGGATCTAACCAGGTAACAATAAAACAATGTACTTCAACAAAGGCTGAAGTTTAATCCTTGGTGCTTATAGAATTGGATTATATAGCTGCAAGTGATGGGAATTTTGGTAAGAATGTTCTTGCCTCTGCTGAAAATTTTAGCCAACAGCAGACGGGATAAAGCTAGGATTTACTGCCAACATTTATTTATGCTCAAGTGGCTTGCCCAATTTGCATTTGGGCAAGCCACTTTAGGACCATACCTAAGAGAAGTAAGAGAGAAAGAAAACTGACAAGGGAAGTAAACTACCAAAAGCAGATCACTTTAGATTCAGGTGCTTTTTTAAATAATTCAAATACTGGAATTTTTGTATCTTTTAAAACAAATACAAGGTGATAATCCTTTTTTGCTGTAAAGTAATTACATTTCTATTATGAATAATTATGCACTGGGATTTCTGCCTTGAATGATATTATTGGAAGTTTCTCTTCTATCATTGGAAAACTTTAATAGCATCAAAGAGCAGCACTGAACTTAATGCGAAGCAATAAGAAGCTGATTTATGGTACCAGTGTCAAAATAAAGAAGGATGCAAATATAATCATATCCCAGCTTTAACTGTGTGGTAACAACAGAATTGGTTTGTTTATTATAGCTTGGATTGCTGTATGGTATCATGGTTAGCCACAAGGTCCATGAGTTAGGGAGATAAGAATCAGGTAGTGTTCGAGTTCCTGTTTGCTGTCCATTAACTCATGTGAAATATATCATGTGTTTACATTCAGTGAGGATAAGACTGACCTCAGCTGTGATTCCCTATATGAAAATAGTTCCCCACTCATACAAACAAAGTTTTAAATATCCGATTCCCAACCTCATTGGTGTAAACATGCATAGACTTATGCTTATAAGGATATAAAGGATATTTTTTTCATTTAAGTGAATGTAATCAATACTGATGTCAGTCTTTTTTTGCATCCATTTAACATTCAATGGAATGCAATTTAAAATTAATAATTTATTTTTAATATTTTTCAAAATAGTTACAAAAAATTCATCTTAACTTTGGGATAGTAAAGATTTGCATTTTACCCATTTAACTGAAGAGTATTAATATTTTGGCCAAAGAAAAGTTATCACCACCTGAACTTGTGTGTTTATTCTATGAGGATGTGTTATATTTCAGTCTGTCGAGTTAATGGTGTTTATAACCTGAAAATAATGGCTTATAAATATGTCTAAGATGCACGTATTTATAATGATTTTGTTTTAAACATATCAGGTTAATCTTTACTAAAAGTCTGTGAACCCAAAGTGGTGTTTACTATCAAACAACATTTAGTAGGAACTTCATAACTCTGTCAGAAGTCCAAATTTCAAACCTTTAATTTCCTCTTTATGGAATTAACAAAATTAATCACTGAGTTGGTAGGTAAGTTGCACAAGACATACTTTACAGTGTATAGCCATGTGAAGAACTTTTAGTCTCCAACTGTAAAACCTGTTTTGAATTATTACTTTGAGAAGTCCAATAGCATTTATCGACTGTTTCTAATAAATGCGAGTTTCTTTATATTTTTCTAACTATGTGATCAACAAAAGCATTTCTAAAATTCTTGTTGTCTAAATGTAACTTACACATACAAAGTTAGAGTGCATTCTGTTTCAAGAAAATTTGTTGGAATGATGTAACTATTTTAAGTTAGCCATTGTAGCTTTCCAAATCTTGATGAAAAGTAAGTCTACAGTTTTTTTTGGCAATGCCTAAAATGGTCCCATTGGTGCGTTTATTTTAAATCATAAATTACATGCAAAGAATATCAGTGAAACTACCTGAATTTATTCCTCTGTACTTTCAAATCAACACTGTTTACAATATATTACATTTATAATGGGGTGCAGCTACTGTACATGGAATTGTTTCTATTTCATTGTTTGTTTCAAATGAGCCATCTAGCAAAAATGTAGTGATGACCAGCATTAAAACACTTCAAACTTGTGATTACTTTATAAAGATTCTCATTTTTTTTGCTTTAAATATATAAACAACTTCCATTGTCAGAAAATGTGTGTTTGAACATGTTGTTTTGATGTTCATCACTTCCACTTTACTACATGGCACAAAGAATTTAACTATTCCTTGTGCATGAGCTCAGAGGTACAAGTTGTAGCACTGCTTATCTGTTTACAATAAATGATTATCTCCTATTGTTATGCTTGTTTTTAATATTGACTAATTTATTTGAGTAATTTATTTTGAGAATTGAAAAATCTAAAGCACACAGACTTCAATATCACACACATTCTGAAGGTTAATTACCATTGCAACAAAATTTAAACTGTTAATATTTATTGGTAAGCAAAGAAAAGAACTGAACTAAATCTTAATGCTGCCATTTCCACAGCTCTGTAATTCATCTGTCTGAGCTAGAAAATCACTGTGATTTTACATTTAACATGTTAGTATTAACTCCTTCTCCATACAATTGTACTACGATTACTAACTTGTTTAATATGAATGGTAGACAATAACTGAAACAGTAAAAATAACTGGTTTGGTTGATTTAAAATCAGTTCCAATAAGTTCATTCTTAATAAAACTCAGGTTCTAGTTCTTATTTTTAACTGAAAGAGGGTATATTTTATAGGCTTGTTAACATGACATTTGATAGCACACAACAACCAGGGTTAGACATGTTACTTTTTTTCTTTTATTGTACATAGAATTGAATCTAGATGCTTTTTCTGCCATTACAATCCCTAAACAACTTCCTGGAGTTTTGATGTAAAGTTTGTACAAATAAAGCCAGTAAAGCAACAAAACAGATACAGCAAATTCTATGTTCTTCCTTGTTTCTTGGATTACTGGATAATAACAATGAAGGGAAAAAAAAAGCTGAAAAATATTAACAGTTTTGGAAGTGTGCCTCAGCTTGGTGAAGTAACACAACAACACAAGAAAATAGGATAGGAGTAGGCCACCTGGCCCCTCAAGCGTGCCCCATTATTCAGGATGATCATAGCTAATCTACCTAAAGCCTCAACTCCTCCTCTGTGCCAGATCTTCTTAATCCTCAATTCCCCAATCTTTCAAAAATTTATGTACCTCAATTTTAAATATCTCTAATGATCTATCCTCCACAACTCCCTTGGGCAGAGAATTCCAGAGATTCACAACTACTGAGAAGAAATGTCTTCGTTCCTCAGTTTTAAATGACTGGCTCCTTATCGTGAAACTATGTCGCCACATTTGAGACCCTCCCATGAGTGAAAACATCTCAACATCTATCCTGTCATGTCCCTATTAGGTCTTACATACAGTATTTCAATAAGGTCACCCTCATTCTTTTAAACTCTAAAGAATACAGACCCAACCTGTCAAATCTCTCTTGATAGGACAATCCTGTCATCCCAGGAATTAGTCTGGTGAATTTCCTTTGGACTGCCTCCAATGCTACTATATTCTTTACTAGGTAAGGTGTCCAAAACTGGACATGACTCCAGGTATGGCCTCACCAACATCCTGCACAATTGAACAAAACTTTTTTATTTCTAAACTCCAACTCCTTTGCAATAAAAGCCAACTTTTGTGAGTCATACACCAGAACATGTAAATTCTTCTACACTCATTTGCAGTCTTTTTCCATTTCTGTAATAATGTGCCTTTTGATTCCTCTTAATGAAGTGCATGACCTCACACTTTGACACAGTAAACTCCATTTGCCAAGATTTTGCCCACTTAATCTATCTCTATCCCATTGCAGAGTCACAATATCCTCAGCACAACTTGACTTTCCACCTACTTTCAAGTCACCAGCAAACTTGGATTCTTCTAACCTCTACAGAAAATAAAACTTCCAAGGCCTGTCTCAGAAGGTGATGGTGAGCCCCTTCTGGGGATGTATTCCCACACATGTATTAAGTATGAAGTTACAAGATTTTGAACCGGCAGTGATGAAGGAATGGTGATATATTTCTGGATCAGGAGACTTGGAGGGGAACTTTCAGGTAATGGCATTCCATATGCCTGCTACTGTTGTCCTTCCAGGAGCAGAGGTTTGGGTTCAGACAGTGCTGTTGGGATTTGTGGATAGTGTACACTGCACCCAAAATGATGTTGGAATGAATGTTCAGAATTGTGGATGGGGTGCCAATCAAGTTGGTTTGACTTGGGTGGTGTCAGACTTCTTGAGTATTATTGGGAAATGTATTCATCTTGCAAGTAGAGAGTATTCTATCACATACTGGCAACTCAGTATCCTGGGGTATATAATTTTCAGGCAAACAGAGGGAGATGTAAAAGAAGAGGTGTTATTTCACTGTTAGTTAAGGAATGTTTTAATTCAGCATTGAGGGACGATATCCCAGAAAGCTCCTCAAATGAGGCCATCTGGGCGGAGATTAGGAATAAAAAGGGTGACATCACTTTGCAGATCATCTAATGGTCAACAGGAAACAGAGGAATAGATACAGTATGTAGACAAATAACAGAGAGAGGAGAATAGGACTTGAGTACCGGGGGTTTCAATTTTCCAAATATTAACTGGGATTGCCTTAGTGTAAAAGGCTTAGAGAGGCAAATTTTTTGAGGTGTATCCAGGAGAGCTTTTTGACACAGTATGTGGACAGACCAACAAGGAAGGAGCTTTACTGAACCTTGTTTAGGGAATATAGCCAGTCAGGTCGAGGGCCAGTGGTCAGTGAGGGTGCATTTTGGAGATGGTGACCATAACTCCATGTATTTTAAAATGGTTATGGAAAAAGATAGGGATAGACAGGAATAAAGGTCTTAAGTTGGGAGAAGGCTAATTTCATTCAAATAAGACAGGATCTGGCAAATGTAGACTGTGAGCATCTACTAGCATCTACTTGCAGGTAAGTCTACATATGGAAGCATTCAAACGAGACATAGCATGAGTTCAGGACCAATATGTTCCTGTAAGGGTGAAAGCCGAGGGTAACAACAACAGGGAACCCTGGATGTTGAGGCATATCGAGGATTGGAGAAAGAGAAAAAGGGAAGCACTCAGCAGGTATAGAGAATTAAAGGTAGAGGAGGCCTGTCAGGAGTATAAAAAGTGCAGGGTGATGCTTAAAAAGGAAATTAGGAAGGCAGGGAAACACCAAATATCACTGGCAGTCAGGATTAGACAAATCTGAATGTGTTTTATAAGTAGATTAAGGACAAAAGAATATGCAGGGAAAGAGGGACAACAGTGGCAGTCTGTGCATAGAGCCAGAAGGTATAGGTGAGGTCCCAAATGAATACTTTCCATAGGTATTTACAAAGGAAATGGACTTTGTAGTTGGAGAACTCAACAAAGGGGAAGGGAAAATTCTAGTGCAAGTCTCCATAAATAAAGGTACGATGACTTAGTGGGCTTAAAGGTGGATAAATCCCCAGGGCCGAATGAGCTTTATCCCAGGATGCTATGGGAGGCATGGGAAGAGATTGCTGTGGTTCTGGCTGTGATTTTTAAATCTTCGCTGGACTCAGGTGAGGTACTGAAGGATGGCAAATATGGTCCCCTTTTCAAGAAAGGCAATAGGGAAAGGCCTGACAATTACAGACCTGTGAACATAACATCAATAGTAGGGAAGTTATTGGAAAAAATTCTGAGGGACAGGATTGATACCCACTTGGAAAAGCAGGGAATGGTCAGGTCTGGCTAATGGTCAATGCTGCTCTGGTCATCACACTATAGGAAATGTTTGATAGGGCTGGAGAGAGTTCAGAGGAGATTCACCAGGATGTTGCCTAGGATGGAGCAGTTCAGTTATGAGTTGGAACTGGAGAGGCTAGATCTGTTTTCCCTGTAGAGGAAGAGGTTAAGAAGGGATATGATTGAGGTATATAAAATTACAAGAGGTATAGGTAGGGTAGACTGCAGGAAACTTTTCCCCATATCAGAAGTGAATAAATAGATATAGGGTAAGGGATAAGAGATTTAGAGGGAATCTGTGGGGGACACTTTACACCCAGAGTGGTGAGTACCTGGAATGCACTGCTTGAGAGATTGGTGGAAGCAGAGTTGCCGATAACATTTAAGTGTCTTGACAAGTACTCAATCGCCTAGGCATATAAGGCTACGGGCTAAGTACTGGAAGATGGCATTAATAGGTATGGATGACCACTGGTTAGTGTGGATGTGATGGACTGAATAATCTTTCCATGCTATATGTCTTTTTGACTCTATACCTGACTTATCTTGTATATGGTGGGAAGGCTTTGGAGATTCAGGAGGCAAGTTACTTGTAGCAGGATACTCAGCCTTTGATCTGTTCTTGCAGTCTCAGTATTTATCTGCCCTGCTGAGGTGGACAACCAGGGAAAGCATTGATCTGGTTTGGCCACCCATCAGACCACCTCTTCCACCAACCACTACCCCACAAAGAACTGCAAAATCCTTAGCTTGAACATGGAGACATCTGGTTCATCAGTTGCAGTTCCATAGCTGCCCTCAATAGCTCACTCCCAGTCAATGTTTGGATAACAACTTGACTTTTAGCTTATACCCAAACAGGCCTTCATGAATCAATGTGATATCTCAAAGTTAAACTGCATCTTGAATAATCATTGCTTACCGAGCTTGTACAGTAATGTAATAGAAACTAAAGGGTGTTCATGAGGTTGAGGCCCAAGTGTTTTTCTCAACATATTTACACTTTCCATTTTTGTGGCAGTGATTGTCAAATGTGCAGTGCACGCCAACTGACATCACATATGCTGCTGGGCACACAGCAATGTGTAGGTGTGTCTCAAGCACAGAAGGGTTTGATTCACTTCTCATTGTGCTTTGTGTGCATGCAACTGCCAGCTGACTCTTGCAAACTCAAATTAGTCATGCAGCCCTTAACAATTATGTACTACGTGATTATATTTCTATGCCACTATCTCTTACATAAAGTATATTTTAATCATGTTACTATACATTGCCATTCTGCCAGAAGAAAACTATGACCAAATCTCTTCTCAGTACTTCATGAAAATGATCTTCTGCAAAATAGTTGTTTCTGAATGTAAAATGAAATGACTCAGTTAAAATTAAAAGAACTTCATTTTTATCATTAATCATTTCAAAATTTTAAACAAATATAGTGATGCTTTTGAAAATGAATCTGATAGTTTAATTTTAAGTTTTCAAACAAAAAAATAAATGTTGCCTGGATAAATTACTTGGATACTAATACATTCCTCCATTACATCCAAAACATGTTCTGCCGTTAATACAATAAAT
Source organism: Rhina ancylostomus (assembly GCA_030265395.1). Classification (NCBI taxonomy): domain Eukaryota; kingdom Metazoa; phylum Chordata; class Chondrichthyes; order Rhinopristiformes; family Rhinidae; genus Rhina; species Rhina ancylostomus. The sequence continues at coordinate 26,929,467 of JARFYF010000036.1, forward strand.
AAATAACTTAGCAATTTGGGTTGCCATTGATAATGGAGTAATTCTCCAGATGCTTGTGCTCGCCTATAAAACCTAACTTGAGAAAATAAACCCTCCTATTATGGGTGCACTGTGCAAAGACCATTTGTTTCCTTGTAAATAGTGGATAAAATTAAAAGTGAATCTATTTAGAACAGAGGAGTTTTAGGAACTGGAAAAGGCCAGCTTGCCTGACAAGCCATACATCAAAGGAAACAGAACCATAGAAATAGGTTGTCTGTTGATCCACTTTTGCAAAGGAAGGTTGAGAAATAAAAGGCTCGTAGAGGGAAGGGGAAGAAATTAAAGAGCACAACAATGCACTTTCACTACTGTGGACAAGCAACTGGATACCCTGAATACAAACCCATGAACATGTCACAGCACAGTGTGCGCTGTGTTCACCATCTTTGTTGTGTTGAACAACTGTGGTGTTCACCACAGTTGCTCACCATCTTTTTCTGGTCTTCCTTGTAAATGATTTAGATTTGAATGTTGCTGACAAGCAGATCGCTGAATGTATTAGAGAATATTCTCTATTTAGATCGTCGTAAACTGATAAAAAAATTGCCTGCATGTTTTATTTACACAAATTGATAAAGAAGGAAACTAACTATTACTATAAAAATCATCCTGAATTATGACCATTCAACTTACGTATGTGGTCTGAATTTGGTATAATTTATATTCTTACACCCTTTTCCTCAGTGACCCTCTCAAAGTCTCAAATTAAAATTTCTGTTCCTTGTGTTTAAATTCCTTCATGTTCACACTTCTTGCTTAGCCACTAATTTGCCCCCCCCCCTTTGCCACCCCACACTCCCATTTCAGCAACATTTTTCCTGTTAACTCTGG
>JARFYF010000036.1:26961860-26973804 GCA_030265395.1 Rhina ancylostomus
AGCCTTTATTAGACTGGCTTGTTCAAAATGGCAAGCACATGTATCTTACAATTACATATTGGTCATGTTCTGAATTGTATCCAAGATTTTCTATTCTGCATCATTATTTCCCCAAACATAACTTCACTGATTTTTTTTAAACATAAGAAATGTAGTTTTGGTCAGGGAATGGGAAAGTGAAAAATTTGTGTGTATAATGAAAAACAAATTTGTATTTTAGATGCTTAAATTTCAAAGATTGCTGTTTAATAGGCAACCTCAAAAATGCTAAATAGATGCATTGCTGAGCGGGTTCTGAGTGAACTAGGATGTGTACGTTTTTACGTTAAGCTTTTAATAATAAATTTATGGTTTTGGGAGCAAATGGTACTGCTATAAGGACCAGATTTCAAATTAAGTAGTTAATGTTGAATAGCAAAATTCAATTAGCCCATGTATTAAAACTTCAGGGAAACTTTATTATAAGCTAATTTATTTAATGTAAGATTAGGTCTGAAACATCAGTGGCATTATCAGTAGATTTCTTAAGTGGTCTGAGGATTAACTTTTAGAGCTGACTTTAACGTGCTTGACTGATTTATCATGCAAGGATGTGTCAGGAGAAAGCTCGTGTTCCAGCCCACATTTGTCTTTTTTGTACATTCTTTCCCTGGCAATTGAATGAAAACTTAATCAGAGTGATAACAGCTTTATTTCATACTGGTTGAGGATGCATGACAATTAGAAAGATCAGATTAATATGTTTCATTAATATATAATTCCAAATTATACAACATGCAATAGAGTTTCTGTTTTTTGAAATCAGTAATTCTGTACACTCCTTGTGGTCAGAATTGTAACTTTTCTGAACTGAATATTTTGTTTAAATTCTGCTCAAACTTATTTGCAAACTACCAAATGTCAGTTCTCCAAAACCAAAACAATTGGACAGTGGTTTGAATCACTTTTTCTATATCAAATTATATAGAAACAGTAAATTGCACAATTTTAATAATATACTTGAAAATGGATTTATCAGAATTTTAATGTCAGTTCATTGCCTTATTTGATTTTTGTAAAGCTTTTTCAGTTACACAAATAAAGCACTAATTAGTACAGGTAATTAGTCAGTTAATGCATCTTTAATTGAAAGTTTTTAAGATCTAATTTTCAAAGGCCCACAAGCAGGCAATTAGCAGATCTCATTATTCAATCCAGAGGTGTGACATCTGAAACTTTTTTTGTTTCAACTTGATATTTATTCCAGTTACCTTTTTAATCCCTTCAGTTTGGAATTGTCTTATTCACCAGTTGAAGGAAGACTCCCCTAATTGTCTCTGCTTTGGTCCAGTTTGTTTATACAGTTTTTCCTAAGAGTTACTTTGTATTGTTTTAAAATTCTTTTCACATGAGCATGACAAATACCAAAGAATCTCCTTTTGTAGGCATATATTTGAGTTCAAATGCAAGTTATTTGAATATGACCTGCAACAATAAAGAAACTATTACTTCCTTGGTGATGGAACAGAACAATATTTTAAATCAATGTAACTAGCTTTGTCAAAAAAAAAGTCATCACGTTTTATCACCTAATTTGACCTAAAAGCTAGTTCCTTTTTGCCACATTCGCCTCTCTCACACCCCTTTGCTACGTGTCTGTCTGAGCAATAAACATCCTGTTTGCAAAAGCCAAACTGTATTAATTCTGTTTTATTTATGTGCATGTAGTAAGTATATGCTTTTTATTAATTACTGTCTGATCACTTCCTTTTGGTATTTGGCTTCAGGAAAAAAAATCAATAATTAGATTAGTAAAAAAGTTATTTACAAATTTAGATGCCTTTTTTTTATTTGTTCAAATGTACCATGCTTTGGATCGCAACATTTTTAAGTAAATTGAATTGAAAATTCAGTCACACTTGTGACAAAGATGGGTAATCTTCAACTCGTTTCAGTGAAGTGATCTATTTATTTTGAATATTGCAAAACTTCATTTCATTGCAGGAGGGATTTGCTGTACCAGATGTAGCAGATGAACAGCCAGAAGAACAGGAAGAATATTAAACTTGGATGCAGCATACCTATGGTTGGAATATCCTGCCAAAAATCATGTGTGCATGTGCACATCCACAGAGGAAAAGACACTCTCTTATTTTCTGTAAAGTCAAAAGAGCTTTGTTTGTAATTTTGTTAGTGTAAGCAAAATTAAAATGTACCTCCTTTCTAAATAAGTGCACTTTGCAGAAGTTTCAGTCCATATTAAGCAATGACTGCTTCTACACTTCACACCCTTGAGCAGTATTTGCAGGTGTGGAATGGATATTCTTGAAGGTCCTGCAGAGTACTATTGTAACATCTTGATTTTTTTTTTGCCATCACCAAAAGCAGACCTGCTCTTGACAGTGTTAAAGAGGTTGATGATAGAATCACTGCATGATGACTGAAAATTGCACTGTAATGGAAAGTGTATAGAATGGTTCAGATCTTTATACATTATCAGTTATGTTAATAGTTATAGTGTGTCCCAAACTATGTTGTGTGTACGTGGCAAGCCAGTTCATTTGATGTGCAAGAAATAAGTTGGCAATTAAATGCCGTGCATGAATTTTGTATGGTGAAATTGACGTTGGATCAACTGCAGGAAATTGCTGTGGTGCTAAAAGTTCCCACCACCACTTGTGGTTGTACTACAGCAGTAAAATATTTCCTGAATTCTTCTGTGGCCTTTTATTCCTTTAGCTGCCCTAAGACTTCAGTATGCTGTAAGAAAAATCAAACTTGGTCTTAAAACTACAGGGTGTTTTTCTACTCAGATCAATTTCTAATAACAATAAAGTTTGATATTTCAACAAAATTGTCTGTTGGAAATGTTGGTACATTTATAATCTTTTTAAATATTCTGATTACTTAGTACATTTCTAAAGAATAGTTTATTGCTAATTTAATTCAATCAGTTGTAATATTTAAAGCTACATTTGTTCTGATTAAGATTTTGTTTATTCAGTAACAAGGATTAGAACAAGAAAGGAGGTTAATTAGGCTACGTTATGGAAATTTTTCTCTGCTGCTTTATTTCCTTCCTAGTTGGAAAGATGTCCTTTTTATTTAGTGTTATCAATAAAATGCCCATCTTTTGTATATTGAAAACTATTAAAAAAAACAATTCAAGATGTATTTTGTCATTTACTTGCCACGTTTTTGTGGTTTCACTTGTAATGATTTTAAAACCATGTTTTTCACTTGTTACACTTTAGTTATATCATACTTTAGGTAATCAAAGAAAACTAACAAAAATCCCTTGGCTCCTTGTCATGGTGTGGGATGGTGAGTAAATTAACTATGTCACTGAAAATATTCCCTTGTCTGTAATTTTGAGTTATGCCTGGACACTGTCCATACAATAGCTCCAACCATTTGGTTGACTATTCCTCACACAGAATACATTGCTAAATTAACAACATGCTTGTCAGTGAGACATTGTTTACTTGTTGTTTGCAGACTGCTTTGTTGAATTTTTAAAAAAATTTCTAATATTGAAGGCATAGCTTTTTCAAGTTATAGCTGACATAAGCTGTCTTATTCTACTGATAAATGGCAGCATTAAGAATTGTGTGAAATGCCTTTAATCCTTCTCAATAACTTGTACAGGTGGTAAAAATGCTCTGAATTTTATATAAAAACTATTGGGATGTGGAAGTTTTTCTAAGCTCATCCATAAAGCTCAAGAAAGAAGTCTAATTAACTAAGAAACTAATTTGGCTAATGGTTTATGATTTTTTTTTACTTCCATGTAGCCAGTATTATTGTTGTAGGTCCCAAATCATCATCATAGGGAATACATCATAGGGAATACATTTAGAGGAAGTCAAGATCATGAGAATAACTATCCAAGGGTGACATCTGATTTATGTAACCATATCCTCATGTCAGAGGTATCTGGATCAGCAGTCATGTGGCAAATTTCACTGTTCTTTAAATTGCCCCATTCACTAGCTACAGCTACTGAGTTAGGGGTCATATTTTCAACCTCAATTAAATTTCTGTTGTGAACTTGCAGTTTATCTTTGCAAACTGCTTCACCAGCTACCAAATCTCAGGAAAAAGCAGTTGAAGTCAGCTCAAAGTTCCTTTTGATGGATAAATTTAAAAAAATCTCTTGCCAGTTTTTAAGCATGGATTGTAGTAGAGTAAAAGGTTGAATCATTTGATTCCTAAATTGCATGTTTAGGATAGTTTACATAGAGGGATGTTCCAGCATTTAAATAACTTCACAAAGGGAATTCCCTCAAACCTGACATAAGAAATATTACATGTTCTGGATGTCTGTATGATTTATCTTGCTAATTTCATTCTAGCAGTAGAAATTATCACTTGTAATGGGTTATTGACTGAATTTCCACTTGAAGAATGCAACCCTGCCTTCAGTTTCATTGAAGCTTTTAAAATCTTGGTTCATTTTATGCTTTGCCCTTTGGGGAAAGCTACAAGAATTTGAATGCACCTGTTGGGACTTTCAAATTTTACTAGCCCTTGTGGGGCTTGGGAAATCTTAAACGTTGTGATATTGAGAACAAATCTGAAATTCCATGTGACAGAGGTATTTTGGTAAGATTTAGTTGTATGGAGTACCATTTAGATGAGTACCTAATTAATGGAATCCAAAGGTTCACTGATACTGCTGTGCTTGGATCCTATTGTTTTTTTTTGACATTTGAACCAACTGACTGCTGTTATCTGAACGTCCCACCCTTTAGGGGGTGCGTATGATGATAGGCCAGTGTTGGGTTGTAAACATGGTAACTTAGAGGCCCAAATTCAACTCCACCACCAGTAATTTAGTCTTTTCAGATTAATTTAATCATTATTAACAATGACCATATAACTAAATGATAGCTGTAAACTCCATCTGCTTTACTAAGGGCCTGTTAAGATATGTATCTAGACTCAAATGCCCTTTGAAATAACCACTCTACTGTACTATCACTGCAGTATTGAAATTGAGAAATAATAAAGCCGGATAGATAATCTGGCATTAAGCCTAAATGTGGCAAAGTTGTCCTTGCCAGCATCTGGTGCTTGATTTTAAAATGGGAAAAGCTGTCTGTCCCAGTCTTGTATATAGACAGCTATAATAGCTCTAATAGTTGTAACAGCTATAATAGTTGTCCTCAGCACACCAACTTTACAAAATTCATAACAATCCCACTGGCAGATGAACCCATTAGAAGGGATGGTACAGCAGTAGCCTTAGACTTCTTAACATTGAACGTAGGCATGACAGCCAGCTCCTGCTTAGCACTTGCTGTCCTCACTCAGTCACTAGCTTGGGTCTGTGGCATGTTGTGAGGAAAGCAATGAGGCATAAAGGTAATTGATCTTGCCCTCGCCAAATCTACTGTGGCATATATATCTGTGTGTGATGGGAGTGCAGAAAGGCATGCTGGGAGCAGTGCCTGGTGTACCCAAACAAAATGTATTGGGGACAATCTCTCAACAAATGATCAGGTAAAAGCTTTTCCATTGTACCACATCTAGTAATGGATAGATAAGAGATGAGATATTTATTTATTAGTCACATGTACATCAAAACAGTGAAATACGTTTATTTGCATTACTGAGAATATACTGGGTGGCAGCCTGCAAGTGTCACCACTCTTCTGGCACCAACATAGCATGCCCACAGCTCCTAACCTGCACGTCTTTGGAATGTGGGAGGAAACCGAAGCACCCAGAGGAAACCCATGCAGATATGGGGAGAAGGTACAAACTCCTTTACAGGCAGCAGCGGGAATTGAGCCCAGGTCGCTGGTGCTGTAACAGCATTACACTAAGGCTACAAGAACATTCCCACTCAATGATGCCAGCACCCGGAATGTTTAAAGATAAGGCAATCATGTGGCTGAAAATGCTGAGTAGACAATCTGTTTTGGCTTTCTCCTGAGCTTGCCACCATCATAGTTCACTCCACTTGATGTCAAGAAATAGCTGAGAGTACTGGATACAGCAAAGGCCACGGGACCAGACAAGGTCCCATTTGTAGTATTGAAAGCCTGTGCTTTAGAAATAGTCACACATCTAGTCAAGCTGTTCCAGTACAACATTGGCAATGACCCCAAAGGATTGAAAATTGTCCTCTTATGTCCTGTTCTCAAAAAGCAGGATAATTCCAGTCTGATTAATTACTGCCAAATCAATCTATTTCAATCATCGATTAAAGTGAAGGAAGTGGTTGTTGACAGTGCTATCAAGTGACACTAATAACTAGTCGCTGATATCTGCTTTGCATTTTGCCTGGGCTATTTGACTCCAAGCCGCATCACGTCCTTGGCCAAAACATGGAGTAGGATAAAAGAGCTTAATTCCAGAGATAAGATGAGAGTGACTACCTTTGACATCAAGGTAGCATTTGACCCAGTGTGGCATCCAGGAGTCCTGCTAAAACTGAAGTCAATCAGTATCAAGGGGAAAACAAACACGAGTCATTCTCAGCTCCATACTTTAAAACTTAAGATCCTTGGATGAAAAAAGCCAACTGGTTCTAGGGTAAGTCATTCCCATTATTGTTTTATATTGGTACTGATTATATTAATTTTGGTTGGTGTCTGTCCCCGATTAAACCAGTTTTATTTTTGGGGAATGACCAATGTAGTATCCTCTTCCTCTAATGTAAGCAGTGATGCAAAGCAATTATTTAATGTAGAACAGGAATAGAATCATAAACAGAAGAGGGCTATTACTTCCCATGATATCCATTGCAGTTGGAAAAAGAGCCACTCATTTCCTGATTTTTGGTGTGAAACTTTGTAGGTCGTAACACCCATTGAAAGGCTAGAGTGGACGTGGACAGGATGTTTCTGATAGTGGGAGAGTCTAGATCCAGAGGGCATAGCCTCAGAATAAAAGGCCGTTCCTTTAGAACAGAGATGAGGAGGAATTTCTTCAGCCAGAGGGCAGTGAATCTGTGGAATTTATTGCCACAGACGGCTATGGAATCAGAATCAATTTTTATTGTCACTTCCATATACACTTACAGCATGCATGGGAGTGAAGCCAAGTGTCAAAGGTTGCAGGGTGAAGGCAGGAGAATGAGGTTGAGAGGGAGTAATAAATCAGCTGTGATGGAATGGTGAAGCAGACTCGATGGGCCAAACGGTCTAATTCTGCTCCTATGTCTTATGGTCTTAACACTTTAGAGTGTGGGTATTTTTAAATACAACGAAAATTTCTATCTCTACTACTTGTGGACAGTTAATTCCTGCTACTGCCACCCTCTGTTTTTAAAACAAAAAACAACTTGGTCCTTAATTTCTCCCTCCCCTTAAATTACACACATTATTATCTACCAGTTAACAGGTGTTTTCCCTCATGGAAGTCTGAGGTCATGTTAGCATGAAAGCAGGTAAGTAGATGATTCATATTTCATTTACATGTGTTGTGAAACACTTTTTATAGGTTATATAAATCTCTCAGACCTGTTGCCCTCAACATTACTGTGTCATTAAAATTAATTTGTTGGCAAGTTAAAATGCCATATCGGAGAGCAGTTGTTCCTGGTCTTCTTCACCGCAATTTACTCCTTGTGTCTATAAGTAACTAGCTTGTGTCCATGATAACTTCAATTGACCCTCGTCACTGCAAATAATTAAAATTTTACTTTCCTGAACTTATTTCTGAAGTAAGTTAACATCTGATCTATTATTCTCCTAGGTCTCTGTATTGCATGTGATATCCAAGCTGTTCAACAGAGTACAATATTCTAATTCTGCGTGGTTACTGGTTTTAAGGTTTTTCATTTTTTATAATCTTTTTACCTGATAATTAGCTGTTAGTGTACAAAGGCTACCAGTAAAGCTCGGCCATTATCAGCTTCACTTTCTGCAGATATGTTTAATTTGAATGCATTCTAACACAACCTTCAACCTTTCCTGGCAAGTTCAGTGGCTTTCTTTACCTCTTATTGACTCTCCCCCTAATTGAAGTTCCTGCTGTCCAAACCAGAAGCACAAATAACTTTTTTTTAAAAAATGTATTTCATCTTGCATTAATTTATTGGGTTGTCTATTGTAATTATGGGAGAGTGAGAAAAATGCCAGTGCTTCATTTATATGCCTGTGGGGAATTTGTGTTTTGAGATCTTAAAGCCCAGCAAGTACATTTAGGATGAGCTTAACAGGAGAGATACTTGTTTTGAGCATGCTCTTGGAATGTACGAGAAAAAAGAAGACAGGACAGGAAGCTGAACATCCAGTTTTCCATGTACAAATATCTTTAAGACTTGGTACACTGCAGTATTGCCTCCACTTGTAGAACCTAATCATTTGCTACTGTAATGCTATGACCAACTTGCAATTTAGACAGTGACACTCAGTCCTTTTTAATGCTTAATTTTTCTCCCTCCATTTCATTGGGAACTACCACAAATGTGCCCATAAGTGTTTTAACCTTGTGTAGGAAGCAGATAATTATTTGATTGTATGTCAATTGGTACTATAACTGATTATTCACCATCAACAGAAATCCTTATTCTCATCTACAAACATCTCTAAGGTCTAAACATTCTAATCCTTTGCAATCTTATTCGGTTTGCATTTTCTGTGAATGGTTTTCCAACTCTGGTCTCAACATTCTCCTGTTCACTTTGGCCTGTATGGCTTAAGCCCACTTGAAACATATTCAGGAATGTGCTTCTTCAATCGCCTGTGCTTGACTATTGCATTTCCCCCTTCAAAATTTTTCTCTATGATCTTGCATTTGGACACTAGCCTTACTTCTAGGAACAGAAGAAACCATTCAGCACCTCATACTTGTTCCACCATTCAGTCAGATTATAATTGATCTGTATTTCAACTCTTTATCTACCTGCATTGGTATGCCTGTGGTTCTATGCCTGCTAATATCCTTTCCTGTCAATCTGGCAACCTGTTTTGAAATGTTTAAATGATCTAGTGTCAACAGCTTTTGGGGACAATTGATTATCTGTGAAGAAATGCTTATTAACTTCAACCCTATGCAGGATGGGTTGTGCCCCTTTCTCTTGACGACTCCACCAAAGGAAATTATTTTCCCTTTATCTTAATAAAATCATAGAATTTAAGGAACAAAACATGGAGTAGGCTATTTGGCCTCTCTCTCACTAAGAGGCCAAATCTATTGATGATGGCTGATCTGTTTCCTCACAGCCACCTACCTACACTAACCACCTAGCATTCAAAATATTTGTCAATCCTATCATTGCAGTAGGACATCTTTACCCTCGTACTCAAATTTTGCAATAAAGGCCAATGCCTTGTTTAAATTCCTAACTGCTTGCCTACCTGCATGTTAATGTTCAGTGATTCATGTACGAAGATACCTAGGTGTCTTTGAACACCAACATCTTTTAAATCTCTCACCAAATGTATTCGAATATTCAATTTTATCCATCTTTTCCATTTGCCATGTCCTTGTCCATTCACTTAGCCTTTCTATATCACTTGAAGCCTCTCTGTATTCCCTCTCAATCTACATTAGCACCCAGATTCATATTATCAGTAAAGCTGGATATGTTAAAGTTGATCTCCTCAACCAAGTCAACGGTATGGATTGTGAACTTTTGGACCCCAACACTCTTCTTGTGGCATCCATAGTCATTGCCTCCCAACTCAAAAATCACCCCCTTTATATTTCCTTTCTATCTTTTGTCTGTTAGTAAATCCTTAGGAAGGCAGAGTTGAATCAGATCAGCCATGTTCTTATTAAATGGCAGAGTAGGGTTGAGGATCTGAGTAACCTACTTCTGCTCTTAATTCATATATTCAGTCCACATCAGTATCTTCAATATCATATGCTCTAATTTTATTTAAAAGTTCTTGTATGGCACCTGATCAAAGACTTTTTGGAAGTTGAAATACACAACATCTACTGGTTCTCTATTGGTTAGAACCTCAAAAGACATCATATTTGTCAAACATGATTTCCCATTCATAAATCCATGTTGACTCTACCCAATCCTATTATTATTTTCTAAATGTCCTACTGCTAATTCCTTAATGATGTTAGAATCTTAAAATGCTTGCAGAATAGGAGGTGGCCATTTGGTCTAACATGTCTCTGCTGGCTCACTACCAGAACAACTCACTAATTCCAACCCTGGCACTTTGTCCATGGTCTTGAAATTCTTCCTCACCATATATTTATCCAGATACCTCTTGAAGTTCACAGTGGAACCTTCCTCAACCACATCTTCAACATTGTATTCCAGATTCCAACCACAGTCTAAAACATTTATCCTTTCATCACTCTTAATTCTCTTCTCCTTTAAAGTGTAATGGATATACTGCTATCTCTTTCTTGCTTTAAAGCAGCTTGTCCACTAGAACTACCAGCAAAGATGGTGAGCTGGAAATGGCATTAAAAGAAGAAATGAGGGGAAAAAAACACCAGAGAGGAAAGCCACCCAATGCAGATGCAAAGCCAGGGTTAAGACCATTTAGTTAGTAATAACATTCTTAACATCATTTGAGGTGTTGAAGAGATACAATATGAAAAAATAAGATTTATTACAAAAATTAGAACACAAAAATATAAAATAACCAGATTGCAAGTAATGCCTAAAATCAGTGTTTTTAAAACTCTAAAATTTTCCAATTAAAACCACTCAGGTGCTGACTTTCCAAAAGGTTAAAGCATCAAAGTTAAGGTTTTAAAAAAAACTTGCATTCTAGCAGCGTCATCTCCTTTATATGTATCCTCATTCTCATCTAATACCTGAACATCCATAGGTGGTGGCTCATGAATAACACCTGGGAACTAAAAATCTTCCAGTTAAAATAAAGGCATCCTTGGCCATTTGTGTTTCTGAGGTTGTAACCAGTCTAGCTGGGCTTAACTGGCCTACAGCTTCTGTATGATGGCTGGTCATTAGCATCTCTATGTAGTAGTGTTCCCAAATACTTTTGCTAATCTCCAGTCATCTTCCTATGAATTTTTGTACTTCTTGCAGCCATCTTGTGATTGGAAGAAAAGTTCTAGTTGGTCTACAAATGCCTCTGCATAAAGCTGCTCATCATCACTTGAGGAAGTCTGATATGGTCATATAAGGACCTTACTGATGATTTTATCTTCTCCAGCCATTCTATCTTCACAGTGCCCTCCTGCTATTCCATTACTCTGTGGAGAAAGTGAGGTGATGTTGTTTTGAGATCAAACTGTCAATCCTTGTGGGATCTGTCTGTTGTGAACTGCAGCCCATTATCTGAGCACCACATGAATACCATAACTGGCACATTGAGCTTGAAAGTGGCTGAAGATGATTTCAACAACAAGGCTAACTCCCAAAAGTTTGAAAAATTGTTACAAGATATATTTTCTATCAAGTTGAAACAGAGTTGCCTGATGTTTGCCCATGGTCTGCCTGGGATCCAGAGTGAAACATTTGAATGGTTTCTTCCCAAGGATCTGCAGGTCTCCTTTTTCATCCCTGAACTCCTTTGCATTCCTAATTTATTCATTCGCTTCCTCTGTGTTGCTGACCATTTGCTCCCGGACGCAAGGAGTGAAAATGTTGTTCCTTAACAGTTTGGAAACAATTGCCCTCTTGCCCCTGAAGATCACATCACAATCAGTACCATTCATTTCTCATATGGAAGTAATAGTCTGATAATAGCTTCAATATCTGTTACTTTGCATCTTGTTTGAATCACTCGCATCAGGCATTGCACTGTCTCAACTTGTTGACTTTTCTCAGTCTCCTGCATCACTGGCTAAGGGATTGAAATATGTCTTACCATGTTGGCCATCTCAGGTTCATTCCTGACTTTGGCTATCTCCACAGATTGGCATGTTTGTGTGCACTCACACATGTGGTCACCATTCATTTAGGTCTTTCAAATCTGTAGTTACCTGCTAACAATATTATTTCCGCTAAGAAGGTTTAAAAGGATTCTCCTTGTTCCTGGTTGTGTGTAAAGAACTAGTAACTACTTTG
>JARFYF010000036.1:27032167-27054471 GCA_030265395.1 Rhina ancylostomus
CATTTTATCCTGCTCTAAGATCTATCTAACCCTTCCCTCCCACATAGCCCTCCATTTCTCTATCATTCATGTGTCTGAGTCTCTTAAATGTCCCTAATGTATCTGCCAGTGTTCTGCTGCTGAAAAACAAATTTTGTGACATATGTCTGTGATGATAAACCTGATTCTGATCTTCTGATTCTGGAACATAAAGGAGTGCTAGTTCCATCAGTTAAGCAGGGCATTAAGTGATGATCTAATTTCCTTACAGTTAGCACTCTGAGACTTCAGTAGTCTAGAGTCAAAGTTGAGGATTTTCGAGGCCACCCTGGTCCAAATGTCTACCATTGCTGATATCTCTGGCAGATCTGTGCCTCTGTTACAAGAAGACAGTATCCAAGGCTAATGGAGGAGTCTGGGAATTTTGCTAAAAGGCCTGAGAATGTGACTATGACTAGTCTGTGGGAGAACTTTCTCAATTTAGGCATATTTCCCCAAGTATTTGTGAGTACTTCGCAAGGTCAATTGGGCTGGATGTGCCTTTTGTGATGTCCAGTGCTGGTGCCCTCTCTGATACCAGGTGCTCTGCCTGCTTTTATGAAGTAACTGAACTGTAACAGTGAGTTAAACACAGTCATCACAATATCAGCTGGAAATTCTGATCTAGTTAGAACAAGATACCATGGTTTGTTCCTGTTACATAGGAAGCTTTACAATCATCTTCCCTAAAAACATTTTAGTTAATTAGAATAAAGCTCGATTAAAGTTAATTGAATGTGTCTTGATCCCACCCAGAACTTGTTTATTTTAAACATTGATCCAGAACTAGTTTGTTGTTAATTCCTCTTGGGATTCTGGTCTCCCTAAACAAACATTTGCCATCAAATGCTGAATTTCAATGCAAGGCTGAGCTAGAAAAGAGCTATAATAACGCAGATGAAGAATGAAACAGGAACTGTGGTGGTGGGTGGGATGGAGGATCTGGCCTGTGACAATGACCACATCTAATTAAATACTGCAGGTCACTTTGAGATTATATAATTCATCACCTAAAAATATGAACTGTAGCGTCAATGTAGTAACTATGTAAAACATTTGGTTAGGTCACAATTGGAAAATTGTGTACATTTCTGGTTGCCACACTATAATAAGGATGTGATTGCATAGAAGACTGCAGAGGGGATTCACTGGGATGGCGATTTGAGTTAAGGAGAGCGTGCACAGCTGGGTTTGTTTCCCTCAGAACGGAGGAGGTGGAGGGGGGAAACTGACAGGTATACAAAATTTATGAGTGGCATCAAAAGGGTAAATGGTAGGAAATATTTCCCCATAAATTGTTTTCTCTGGACTGTTTATGGCCGAGGAGAGACTTGATAGAAGTTTATAAAATGATGAGAGGCATAAATCGGGTAGACAGCTAGAATCCTTTTCCCAGAGTAGAAATGTTGAATACTAGAGGGCATAGCTTTAAGGTGAGAGGGGATAAGCTTAAAGGGGATGTAGAAGAATGGTAGGTAGCTGGATCACGCTGCCAGGGACGATAGTGGTGTTCAAGAGTCTTTTAGAAATGCACATGAATATGGAGGGAAATAGATCATGTGCAGCAGGATGGGATTAGATTAATTTTGCATCATGCTTGGTACAGACATTGTGGGCTGAAGAGCCTGTTCCTGTGCTGTACTGTTCTATAGCAGAGCTATCTAAAACTAGAGGGCAGAGATTTAAAAGGGATCTGAGGAAGCAGTTTTTTTATCCAGAGAGAGGTTAGAATCTGGAATGCACTGCCTAAATGAGTGATGTAGGCAGGCATTCTCAAAACATTTGTCTGGGTGAGCACTTGAATGGTACGTGCAAAGAATACTATGGACCAAGTGCTGGTTTATAGGATTATGAACCTAATAGTCAGCTTAGACATGGTGGGCTAAAGGACCTATTTATGTGCTACACCACTTTATAACATGTCATATCCACATCAAATCCAACCCAAAGGCAAAGGAGAAAGAGCTGGATGATTGCAAGGAAGTGAGAGGAAAGGTGAGTGAGAGATGGGTAGACCTACACCGAACAAAACCCACCATCTGCTGCCTGTGGTCCATCTACATCCAAGCATACACAGTGTCACAGCTGTCTGGCAGTGTGAAGATTAACTGAAAACACCAAGACTACTTGGATCTCAGTTCCTGCACTAGGTCTGACCTGGTGAAGGATCTGAGTGGCCATTTCGACAGTATGCTGCTGGGGAATCCCATCAAGATTTTGGTAATCCCTTTAAAATTCCATGTTTTAAAATGCATGTACAGAAGTCGAGAACTTAATGTCATTGAAATAGCTGAAAAGATTAGCACTGGAAAAGCTACGGCATGATTCAGCCTCGTATGTTCTGCCTTGCAGGCAATAGAAAGGGAATATCAAGTTGCTGGTGCCTATACAATCGATGTGTGAATAAACTAAGTTGCCCACTTGTCCAAAGCATTTGATCATATATTCCAATTGTTTCACCAGACTTGGTGCACTCTGGATAATATTAAAAAAAGATACATGTTCATATTTTAAGTTCATATCTTACTTCATGCACTACACAGCCAAGAGTTTTGTCGTCAGGATGGCATAACCATACAGCAGTATCTCCACTTCTGATCAGTTAGTTCTTGTGCAGTCTGTAACATTGTACCTTTGCTGTATGAGAACCCTTTCCTTCGAAACTACTATGTTTCATTTAACCAAGTTTATCACTGCACCAAAAGACTCTGCTAGACCAATGTTTAAAATTCTGCATTAGTACAGCAATCTTCTTATCTGAATCAAAAGCAACTTCCTTTTAATTCTACTGTAAATCAAAGTGAATACCCAATAATATACAATGGTTGGAGTCTGCATATTGGTTCAGATATGTGGGTTCCTGCCTTAATGAGACCTTATGAATGTTAGTGATTGAATAATGCAGTTCATACGATGGGACTGATATCCACCAATTTTGCTGCATTATTGATCTCTTTCATTTTAAGTTCAGCCACAAATTAAACTGTAAACTAGATTGACCATATATTAATGATTTCTTGACACTTTATCCTAAATCTTAAGCACTTAGGATGTTGAAAAATCAACATCTAAATTAGTTCACCTGAAATGTTTTTTTCTTAAAAGTTTTCATGTGCTAAAAGTTGAGTCCAATTATCTATTCAACTGCCATTTTGGTTCCTTAAGATCACTCTGGTCGCACACAGCATATGGAAAGAAATCACAAATTTTGGCATGCAAACTGCAGTATCTCCTATACTGAAGGAACAGTTGCTAAACGTGTCTTTGCATTTTATGGCAAACATTCTTTACACCCAACTAAAGCTGAAGTTTCTGGGAAGAGTGACTTGTGAAACAAAACCTACATGCAAGGCAGTTGGAGACTATTACAGACAGGTGAAACCAGCACCAGCAATTGATGAATATTTATAATTGATGTTACACAGTACAGATGATAACAATACTAACAGTGCAATTTCATATTTCTGAAATTTGTACACATGTAAATCATCCACTTTCCTCTTCTCTCTTACACCCATCCCTAATATACAACACCAATTATTGCAATGACAACTCAAGAAGAAAGAATACTCTGGCTCAGCTGTACTCTGCAGTTCAATGTCTTGAAATGTCCATTCCTCAAAACAGAATCTTTATAATGACTCTTTCATTCCAACATAGCAAAGGAGATCAAATAACACAGTTCACATACCCTGCGCAATATAAATTCTAACAAATTGAAAACCCTTGAACCACTTGCTACTGTACATAAATTGCATTGCCTTTATTATATATGAAAGACATTTTCCAATATTAAATAGTACAATAAAAATATTAGATACTTTCCCAAGGTTTGGGCTTCCTTGCCATTTGTGAAATTGTAGGCATACTATTGGTTGAGATAATGTTTAATTTTTGAATGCCAGGGATTTCTTGTCCATTTTGCACAAGTTGGAGAACTTGAGGGAAAGACAGACTGCAGCTTTCCCCTTTCATTGGTGTGATCACAGGAGGAGACTTGGCAAGATAACTAACTGCTTTATTTTCATGGGGCCATTCTTTTTGACTGCTTTCAGTTGATTCATAAGAAACTTTACCTTTTATTTCTTTACTAATTTGAAAATGCATTCCTGCATCTTCCATGTTTGTTTGCTGACCTATGCATGGTTTGTGACTGCTTTTAGTGGTCTCCACTGTAGTTGAATACTCATTTTTCTCTGAAAAATTCGTAGTTTGTCTGAGCAGCTTCTCAAAAGCATTTGTCATATCTTCTTCTACTGCCAAGTTACTCCGATCCTCTGGATCAGTAACCTGTGAGGAAAGCCATCTTTTGTAGTCTTCAAGGTCAATGGGTTTGATAAACCTAGCACAAAGTGAGGAAAATCATTTTTATAAATGCCAAGCACAATTACCATTTTTGTTTTAATAGACTATTGTCTAAATATACCGAAGCAATGGTTGAAAGTATCATATCCCAAATAAAAGCAGAAGCAGCAAGCTAAACTTGAAAGGGTCAACAAACAATCTGCTGGAAGAACTCATGTGGTTGAGCAGCATCTGTGGGAGGAAACGAATTGTCAACATTTTGGGTGGAAACCCTGCATCAGGACTAGAAATGATGTTGCATTTCTATTTTTCTAACATACAATTGGCTCTGGACAAAATTGCAGGGCAGTAAATTTTAGAATTTGAATAACAAAAATAATCTCCCCTTTCCATCACACACTTTGCATATGCCAATCATTGCAGTGATTTTCTAAGGTAGCAATGTGATTGAAAATAAAACACCCAAGTCCTGAATTAAACCTACCTTCTGTGACAACCTTATTAATCCCATAACTAAGCTAAATAGTGCCATAATAATTCACTACCACCCTGAGGAGAAAGACTTACTACTTTAATGGGGCTCCTATTAACTTTGGCTAATTGTGTGGGTCAAAGGCCAAAGAAGGGCAAGTAAAGGTAACATCAAGGACATGTTCTGGTCAATTACAGTTATAGTTAATTAAATTTCAACATCAGTTAGTAACAAACCAGTGGCACCCTAAACTTTATCTTGGCTAATCCATACCCAAACACCATACTTGGCAAACATAAATCCTACAAAAGTAAGTGTAGGTTTCTCAGTACAGTAAACCTCCAATAATCCAGCACGATTGGGATGTTGGTGATGCTGGACTGCCAGTAGATTTTTCACACTACTGGATGTTAATCCTAATAATACAAAACAATGTTAATTCATTTTTAAAGAAGTTAAACAATATAATAATAAATTATTCAGTGAACCTGGTAAATTTCAAATGCATACAAAAACAGGTGCCTCGATGAGTTTTGGGGAAGCGCGGAAACGTCACCTGGTGAGCCAGATACCAAAGTATCGAGATTTCCGATTAGTCAGATAGCAGATCACTCCTGATAAATAATTGTACTAGGTGGAACACAACTAACCAAATGTATTATAAATAAAATATAAAATGCAGCTTCTGATATCCAGTTCCTCCTACTATTTGTTTTCTTGCTCCCTGTCTCACAAGTGAACTCTCTTATTTCCCCTTTCTTATTGTGGGTTTTCTGATTTTAATATGAAATGAACAGTATTAGAGCAGTACAAACATATGGGAACAGGATTGTGCATTCAGCATCGTTACAATAGAACCACCTTAATCCAACCTACAATTTAAAAGCTTTTCTGATACTGCCCATTTTGTGCAGGTGGGTGCAGCTAACAATGGAATTAACACAAATGAAATATTCTTGACTAGCATGTTGGACATTTTAATTCACTGTCTTACTGCCTTTTCTAATTTGCATTCTTCCTTACTATGGAGAACCAGGAATGAACAAAGCTTGAGAACTGAAAGTGACCCATATGGGAATGTTTTCGTTTATGTTCACTAATTTGTTGCAATATTCTACGTTTGTGACTTCAGATACCCAACCACCCCCCCCCCACCTTTTTATTTTACTCAACGTTGCATTTGGCAGAGAAAGAAATACGAGAGACTAAGGAGGTGGGAGGTGAGGAAGAATTCATCCTATCACCCACCCAGTGGGGAAAAAAGAAATGAACAAAGGACAAAGGCACCAGAGGGCTATGGAAGCAGCTGGATGGAAGCACAAGCAGGGGAGGGGAGGGGAAGGGGTTGTCCCTTGTGAATTATTAAAGTATAAGGTTGCAACCAGCGAAGGGAGCTGCAGGGAGCCGGACTGCAGGGCAGGGCAGTAGTGCAACTGGACCTGCTATGTCAGCCCAGGGCGCATGCGCAGGAGAGGCGCCGCCCGCCGTCGCCCAGCTTCTACCTGGAGTAGTAGCGTATTTTAGTCTCCAGCAGCCACCCCTCCTCTGATCCCCGCGCCTCCTCTCCGCGCTGCGCCAGGCCGCGCTGGAACACCTGATCGGCCGCGAAATCATACGAGTGGAACCGCCTGCACTCGGCCTCCATTTCTCTCCGGGCCGGCGAACCGCCCTCCACAATCGGCCGCCTCAGCCGAGGCCGGACCGCGGCGACAGCGCCCTCCTGCTGCGCGGAGGGCCGCCCGCACTTCACTACGGCCAATGTCTCATTGCCAGGAGAAGGGACCTACATTGTCTATTGCATCCCTTGGTACTGGGACACTCCAGGCACTTTTACGCTAAGGAAGTTCTTTTAATTGTGTAGCATTTTTTTAAAAAATCGTTTTCTAGATGCGTGAGTTTGCTGGCCCGGCTAGCATTTAATGTCCATGCGTAATTGCCCCTGGGGAGGTGGTGGTGCATTGCCTTTTAAAGTAGCTGCAGATATTGTGGCGAAGTTGCTGTTGGATAGGAAGTTCTTGTATAAGCCCAGTGAGAGTTAGGAATGGTGATATCTCTCCCATATGTGATTTGGAGGGGCACTTGCAGTTGCTGGTCTCCACATGTCTGAAGCCCTTATCCTTGGTGGCAGTAATTTGGGTTTCGCATGTGGAGTAACCTAGATGAAACTGCAGTATATTTTATTAGCTGGTACACACTAACTATTGCCATTGTGTCAGTGGTGGAGGGGTTGGATGTATGGTGTGGTGGATGGGTGCCAGTCAAGTGAGCTGCTTTGTAATTATAGTAAAAAAAAGATAATCTAATTGTTTAGAAATCCCATGGTTCAGCACCTGGCTGAGAGAGTGATAGAACTGTACAGCACAGAAACAGGCCCTTCTGTCCACCATGTCCATGCCAACCTTTTTGCCCACCTACATTAATCCCATTTGCTCTCATTACTTCTGTATCCTTCTATGCCATGCCTATTTAAGCACTTGCTTAAAGGTCTCTTAAATATAGTGATCTTATCTGATTGCACCACCTCTTGCAGTGAGTTCCACAGATATCAACTACTCTTTGTGTAAAAAAAACACACCTTTCCCTCAAATCGCCTTTAAAACTCCTCATTCACACCTTAAATCAAGGCCCTCTTGTTTTTGATACCCCTACCACGGGAAAAAGATTCTGACCTTCTGTCTGTCTATGCATTGTATAGAACATTGCATATAATTGTTTAGAACATTGAACCGTACAGCACGGTATGGGCACTTCAGCCCACAATGTTGTGCAGATCTATATAAATCTTATTCCCAATCAATCTATCCCCCTCTCTACTTCACCTCTCATAACCCTCTTTTTTTCTTTTGTCAATGTACCTATCCAATAGACTCTAAAATGACCCTATCATTTTGGCACTTACCACCACCCCCAGCAGTGCATTCCAGGCACCCACCACTCTCTGCATAAAAAAAAGCTGCCTCTTGACACTCCTGAACTTTCCTCCATGCATCCTAAATGGGTCACCTCTAGCACTGGCCAAAGCCACCCTGGGGAAAAAGATGCTTGCTGTCCACTCTATTTATGCCTCTCATAATCTTATATACCTCTATAAAGTCTCCTCTTGTCTTCTGTCACTCCAAAGAGAAAAGCCCTAACTCCCTCAACCTCTCCTCAGAAGACATGCTCTCCAACCCAGGTAGCATCCTTGTAAACCTCCTCTGCACCTTCTCCAAAGCTTCCACATCCTTCTTATAATGTAGTGACCAGAAATGAACACAATATTCCAAATGTGGTCTAACCAGAGTCTTATGGAACTGCAGCATTACCTCTTGGCTCTTGAACTCATTCCCCCAGCTAATGAAGGCCAGCATACCATACACCACCTTAAACGCCCTATTCACTTGTGTGGGAACTTTGAGGGATCTATGTACTTGGACCCCAAGATCTCTCTGTTCTTTCACACTGCTAAGAATCCTGCCATTAACCATGTACTCTGCCTTCAAGTTCGTTCTTCAAAAGTCTATCACTTCACACCTCTCTGGATTGAGCTCCACCTGCCACTTCTCCACCCAGCTCTGCATCCTATCTAAATCCCATTGCAACCTACAACAACCTTCTGCACTATCTACTGCACCACCAACCTCTGTGTCATCTGCAAACTTACCACCTCATCCTTCCACTTCCTCATCCAAGTCATTTATAAAAATCACAAAGAGCAGGGGTCCCAGAACAGATCACTGCGGAACACCACTAGTCACCGACCTCCAGGTTGAATTCTCACCTTCTACAACCACCCTCTGCCTTCTGTGGGCAAGGCAGTTTCAAATCCACACAGCCAATTGTCCATTGATCTCATACCTCATGATTTTCTGGATGAGCCTACCATTGGTAACATTGTCAAATGCCTTGCTAAAATCCATATGTACCACATCCACTGCACTACCTTCACCAATTTGTCTTGTCACCTCCTCAAAAAAACTCTATTAGGCTCATGAGGCATGACCTGCCCTTCACAAAATCATGTTGACTATCCCTAATAAGACTATGCTTCTCTGAATGCTCATAAATCCTGTCCCTTAGAATCCTCTCCAGTTGTTTGCCTACCTAGTGTTGCAACCAGAACTGCACAATAATACACCAAGTGTAGTCTTACCCGTGTTTTGTGAAGTTGCAATATAAAATCCCAACTTTTACCCTCTGCACCCCGACGTGTGTTTCCACTTTCAGGGAACTATGGATTGAACCCCAAGATCCCTCTGTTCATCAACATTCCTTAGTGCCCAACCGTTTACTGTATGCGTCCTACCCCCTGTTTGACTACTTAGCACTGTAGAGATTAAATTCCATCTGCCAATCCTCTGCCAAACTTTGCACCTGATTTATATCCTGCTGCATCCTTTGACAACCTTCCCCACTCTCCACAGCACCAGCAATTTTCATGTCATCTGCAGGCTTGTTAATCATACATCCTACATTCACAATCCTCACTGAATGCCCTTGTCCCCATGCGCCCTTTAACATAACAGGGCCCTGGTCTCCATTCTCCCTTTAACACACCGGAGCCCTGGTTCCCTCGCTCCTGTTAACACACTGGTGTCAAGAGTCTTGACTATTGTTGGAGCTGCATTCATCTGGGAAGGTCGAGGTTATCCTATCACACTCTTGACTTGTGTCTTGTAAATAGAGGAAAGGCTCTTGGGTGTCAGGATGTGAGTTACTTGCCACAAGATATCAGCCTCTGAACTGCACTTTTATGAAGTTGATCTGGGGATAAGTATTGGCCAGGATTACTCTTCTGTTCTTCTTTGTCTTATTTTAACATCTCAGACAAAAAGGACATTTTGTTTAATTTCTCTGTCTTTTAACCACGTTACCTATATCATAATTTGTTTTCACATATAATTGACAGTATATAATCTGTGATAATGAAGGGATTATTTTACTAAGCCATGGAATAATAATTCTGAGGAGGGCTGAATTTAAATTCCGCCATTACAAATTTGACAATTTAAAAGGGTATCACTAAAAAAAACCTGAACGGTCCAGATTGTTGCAAGTTATTTGCCTAGCCCATAAGCAAATCTAATCTTTTCCACAGATCCTCATTTCCTTCCCTACATTCTCTCTCCCTCCTGAGCTTCATTCTCCAATCTTCCCAAATCTTCCTTCCTCAACTCATTTTGTTTCAATAGTTTTTAGTTTGTGAACAATGTTTTAATTAATTTATAAGATATGTGCATTGCTGGAGGGTCAGCAGTATGCCCTTCCCTAATTGTCCATGGGAAGGTAGTGGTAACTGGCTGTCTTGAACTGCTTCAGTCCTTCTGCTGAATGTGCTGCCATATATTGTTGGGCAGGGAATTCCAGAATTTAGATCCAGTGATATTGAAAGAATGGTGGTATATTTCCATGTCAGTGCATGTCTATTGCCTCGTCCCTACTAGTTGGTAAAGTCATACAGATTATTTTGTATACCTAACAAAAATAGAATCTGAAGATTCCCTGTCAAAGATGCATTTAGTTTAACTAATGAGTAAGCTGATGACTAGTTGTATCATGCAGCCTAAGAAGGCCTGGTTCAACATGCAATCTGTACTGAATTATTTAATTCTGATGGGGTCACAGCAATTAGCCTCATTGTCCTTGGGTAGGAAGGGAAAAATACTGATTGCAATCAAATGAAGGTTCCTGGAGATCTGCGTGTTACAAATTGGACAAGGACACAATCAGGTTTATATTTCACCTATTTCTGGATAATTTTTCTGACATTAACTGTCAAGTTCTCATATGAAAAACAGCATATTTCAACTAACTTGCCTTGTCATTAAAATATTCACATTAGAAAGTCAGATGTTATAACTGGTGAAACGCATTTCAAATTCTTGCAATTAAAGAGTTTTAAATCTCAATAATCAGTAACTGCTATAAATATCATCAGAATACTAAGTACAGTAAAATTCTGATAATTCACTATCTGATTGTTTGAAGTCCCTCTGGTTTGGCATCTGGCACACCAGGGTGCCAGTTCCCACACTCCCTTTAAACTTACGGGGTTCACTAGAAAATGTATTCTACTGTGTAATATCTCAAAAAAAAGTGAATAAAGGTATATTGGTGGATTTATATGAATAACTATAGTGGCACAGTTAGTAGAACTGCCTCACAGCGCCAGGCATCCAGGTTCAATCCTGGCCTCGGGTACTGACTGTGTAGAGTTTACACATTCTCCCTGTGACTGCATGGGTTTTCTCTGGGTGCTCTCGTTTCCCTCCACATCCCAGAGATGTGTAAGTTGATAGATCAATTGACTATTGTAAATTGTCCTAGCATGTAGATGAGTCAAAGAATTTGGTGGGGTGGGGGTGCAGTGGGTGGGAGTGGGGGTGGGGGGGGAGGAATTGATAAGAATGTGGGTAGAATAAAATGGGATGAATGTAGGATCTTTGTAAATGGGTGGTTGCTGATCAGACCCAGTGGGGCCAAGGGCATCTTTCCATTTCTCTCCATAAGTTCTGCCAGCCCAGTACCACCAAAGTTCCCAGCCTGCTAGATTTTACAGTCCTAAGACTTCATGAGTAAGTTTAAAATCATATTTGCCCAGATATTTTTGTCTGTGGTGAAATAATGCAACTTCTCATTGTCCATAATAAAACCTCGCCCCAAAACTTCTGTGGTTGTTTGGCACAGGTTTTTCTTTTCCTGACATAACAAGAGGGAAATGCATGTAATATATATTTATTACTGTAGAATACCATAAATATTTAAATAAATATTTTAAAAATCCATTTGATTTTGAAAAATTATTCCAAGTGAATGACATTTCACATGTATAAAATTAGTTTAAAGGACCAGAGGTGTTACTCAGCAGTAATCATGGCTTATCACATCATTACAAACTCATTCAAGATGCTATAAGATTTTAAGTGATTTTTCAGTGAGAATTGTTTACAAAAATTGGAAAAATTATTGACAATTCACCAGTTGTTACTTCAGGAAAGACTGCTTCAGTGCACACTGTGGAGGAGAAGGAATATGGGATAGCATCTTCCAGATTCCTCTGATTATGCATGGGCATAATATAATCCTCCATTATAATGGTGAGTGCTGACAGCCTCACTCTCCCTGCCATCCAAAATTCCATTTTTCAATGATTAATGGAACCAAGTGATTGTTCAATGTATTGTCAACTAATATCCCTTTTACTCCATCTGGATGGGATAAACTTTGTGAACCACAGATGTTTTCTCATACTCTGCCAAGTTATTACTCATCTGCAAACTTTAACATTGGCAGCTCATTAATCAACTGGGTGATGATATTCTTGGTATCTATTAAAACTGAGGCAATGTAACATATTTTAACTTGTATAGTATTTTTGGGAAAAGTTTTTTGGAGAAAATTTTTAAACATGAGGCTTATAAATTCATAAGTAAATTGGCTTAATAAATGAAAGGTTATCAGCTTCAAGCCTTCGGTCTTTGCCTGTCTAATGACTGGATAAACTGGGAATGGTGCTGAATAATGAGTTTTAAAAATAGATTTGGTTAAATTATATTACATTCACCTTTGTGTGAGTTAATGAGAAATGTAATGTTTCAGAATGTATTACATATTAATTAATTGGTACATTTTATTTGAAGGTGAGGTAAAAATGTCAGATCATTCTCTATTTTCAAAATTATGCAAAGGAAGCAGTAAAATTCTTGTTTTTAAAGATTTGAAAAGTTGGAAGCATTTTCATACATTGCTTTAAAGAACAAATTGTTATAGCACCTGTAACTATTGCTATAACTAGGTTAATCCTTGTATTGCTTTATTATTGTCAATTGTACTGAGGTACAGTGAAAAACCTTGTTTTGCATGCTATCCATACAAATCATTTCATTACAACAGTGCATTGAGGTAGTACAGGGTAAAAATAATAACAAAATACAGAGTAAGGTGTCAGAGCTACAGAGGAAGTGCAGTGCAGGTAGACAATAAGGTGCAAGGTCATAACAAGATAGATTGTGAGGTCAAGAGTCCATCTCATCATATAAGGGAACCGTTCAGTAGTCTTATAACAGTGGGATAGAAACTGTCCTTGAGCCTGGTGGTATGTGCCCTCAGACTCCTGTACCTTCTGCCTGATGGGAGAGGGGAGAAGAGAGAATGACCCAGGTGCCCATCTCATTGAAAGTGGATCATATAAATCTTAGCTTCCAGAGAAATTTGTTCAAGCATGTGTGTTTATGCCATATGTTGGCAATAGAAGATTTTGTATTGGCATCATTGGAAGATAAGACACTTATCTGATTTGCCAATGTATCATTTGATTTTGCCCATTGTTGAGACATAGCATGGGCAGGCACATTTACAACGTCATCTGGACTGAACGACCTTCAGATTTCCTTGTTGTCTGTACAGTGAAGTAATGGTGATTTATATTTAATTCAGCACTCTGCTGGTATAAAGCAGAGTTGGGACATGCTACAGTAAGCAAGACAGTGATTTGGTGACTTTTATTTTAAAATCTTTCTACTTTGTTTTCTGTTTAGTTGTGTTGGTGAATTTCTGTGTTTAAGTAATGTAGCTCATATATTGCTGCAACTGCAGAAAATTTATTTCCTGTTTTCTTGTGTTAAGTGCACTGAAGAAAGACAGCAGGACCTCTGAAAATGCTTGATACTTTTGGCATTACAACAGATAATTTAACGATTTTTGACCTTCACTGGCATTTTCCAGGGTCCTTAGTTACCAAGAATGGGCCTCGTCTGGGGAGCTACCATCATCCAATGCAGATGTAGCTTAAGTGATCAGAAAGGTGGAACCTTCCTGCACTGGGAATTCCAACTGCCTAGTCTCAATGAAGTATGGCATGAGAGTAAAGCAAAACAAAACAGTAGAACTAATGTATGGCCATTGACATGAAATGTTAATTCTGCTTCCCTCTTCATCGATGCTGCCTGACCTGCTGAGTATTTCCAGTAGTTTCTGTTTCATTATAAGTGTGTGAAGGAAGTATGTGAGGTGATTCATTCTGGCTTTCTGATGGGTGTTATTGGGCCCACAAGATCCTTGTCAGAATCTATTCATTCTAAATCTGCTTAGGATGTTTCTAATTACGTATATTTTTTGCTATACTTGTGCATCTTCACCATCTCCTTGAAAAGAGCTAAAAATAGTTAATATTGCCTCAGCTTTTCTGTATCTAGAAGTGTCAACTGTCATTCATGAGAACTGTGGAAGAAGTTTTGGTTGCTTCGGTTCATTTTTTAAAAAAAAGCATTTCAGGTGTGAAACTCTCTTCAGTCATTAGCTTTTTTCCTATTACCTGTCACCTTATTACAGTAGACCTAACAATAGCATTTTAGCCAATCTGTCTGTATCGGGACATTAGTAACCTAATGCAGACTGAATGCAGAATCATCAGAGTGAACGTGGTGGAGCTTAATATAATAAAAGATTGAAGCTGTATGAAAGAACTAGGAGAGGTAAATTTAATTTTGCACAAGTAGCCAGGTATCTGAATTGCTATAATTTTAATATGAGAATATATGAGGAAATGCACTCCCAATTTAAACAAGAATTGCAGTTGCTGTCATTTGGATCTTGGTCAGATAAGAGCTGATGTGGCTATTTGCTGATTCATTAAACCACGATTTTGCAGCCTGCGTTTTGTTGGCATAAATTTCATGTGCAATTGTGAATGCAAAATCTCCTTTTAGTTGATTAAAGCAAAAGAAAAATAACTGTAATGCAATGTATCTGTTCAGATATAGCTTTAGAACAGGGCCATGTTTTAATAAAAAGGGATACATTTAATCTAACTACTCACTCATAAATTTCCCCCAAAATTAACATCAAAAACAGTTGAGCATGACAGTACTTGTGCATCACGTTAACATTTGGTAGTGGATGATTCTGTCTGACTAAACTGGCTTTTGTTTTAGAAAGTGACATCAACAGTAGACCATGGGAAAAGAACATCCACAGTACTTAGATTTCAGAATCATTTTCCGTAAAATTCCTCCCAAAAAAACTGGAAAGTTACATAAAATATGCATGTGGTAAAGTAATTGGCTGGGCAAAAATGTGTCAAAGGAAAGGGAATTGGACATACACACATCAAACAATTTGGAAGCTATTGGGAGAGCCAAGGAGGAGGACTGATTGGATGACTGTTTGTGGTAGTCACCTGGACATTTAGGGCTGAATTTCCACCTTCTCTGGTTGGAAGAGAGATACTTGGCTGGCAAAGGGATGTAAAGAAATATAGAGTACTCCCAAGTCTTTCCTGGAGCTCTTCAATTCTTTATGTAGGGTCAGAAACCCACACCAAAGCTACAGATGAGCAGCAGCATCTCAACTTATAGACCTGCAAAAGGAATTGGATAAAGTAATGAATGAAACTGAAAGGAAAGAGATAGAACTGCAGAGACCTATACGATGTGTGTCTGATTGGAAAGTGAAACAATTCATCTGGGTACACCATGAATACAATGGTAGAAATACACAAAAGGCAATATTGACAGAGAAAATCAAAAACACTGCAGATGCTGGAACTCTGAAACAAAAATAGAAAATACTGGAAACACTCAACAGATCAGGTTGCTTCTGTGGGAAAACAGATATTGATAGGGATCCAGGTTAGATAAGTTTGACAATTAACTAATTTATGAAGTAATAAATTATATCGCTAGAGTACAAGGTGCAGACTATCAATCTAAAATGAATGGTACCCTGCATTCAGCTTTGTCTTCACTCCAACTCGGAAGGGTACTCCAGGTTTATCTGTGTAATTCCTGAGATGAGAGGATTGTCCCAACAAGAGAGGCTGACAGTTTGGGTCTGTATTCCTTGGAGTTTAGAACGAGGGGTGACATTATTAAATATATAAGATGCTAAGGGGGCCTGATAGGGTAGATGTTGAGATACTTTTTTTAGTGGAAGAGTCATAAGCAAGAGGACATACCTACAAAATAAGGGATCAGTGATTTAAAACTGCAGTGCGTAGAAATTTCTTCTCTCAGAGAGTAGAGAATCTCTGGAATTCTCTGCCCCAGAGGTGGTGGGGGCCAGATCATTATATTATATTTAATGTAGAGATAGATAAATATTTGAATTATCAAGGCATTGCAGGTTATGGGGATCTGGCACAGAAGAGTAGTTGAGGCCAGCTTAGATTAGCCATGATCCTATTGAATGGTGGGACAGGCTTGAGGGGTCAGATGGCCTACTCCTGCTCCTATTTTCTTGTATTCTTTATTCACTATTATTGTGAAACAAATTCTTTAGTCACCATATGGTGAACTACAATCTTTCTGACTGAAAGCTGTTATTGTGAATGTTTCGTGAGTGCAGGAATAGGCTGGGCCTTTTGCTCAATGGTTGACAAACTTTGCTATGTTGTATGGCTTTGAACAAAGGGCCAACAGGAATTCACCATGGTCTGAGAAGAATCAAAAGCATTGCATTATAGTGCTGGGGAAAAGAGGAGATACCTTCTGTGCTTTGAATTACTAACTTATACAATCAACCTGATCACCGATTCAAGGATTCCAGGACATTGGTCATACGAAGACAGCACTGTACTGTTGGAAGTTCTAGTCTTCAGATGGGATATCAAACTAATGAAATATGGTTCAGCTGAATATTAAGGATTCCATGCATGAAATTACTCAAAGGTAGGGAAGTGTTCTGGAGTCCTAACTAATATTACAATCAATGCACAAAAATATTTTCATCATAAAGTATATTAACTGGCCATTCATTTCATTGTTATTTATGTGCATGATGAGTGCCATATTCACATATAAAACTACTATTACTGATATTGCAATCCCTTGTTATTTATAGGAAGATAGAAAAGTAACAGAGCAACTTGGGAGAATCCAGAAACTGCAAGATCTACTAAATTTAACAGCAGGATATCATTTTTTTAGAAATTTGATTCCTACCCATCAACCAACCAGATTGACAAGCTGTCCAAAATAAAGTCTGCTTCCCCTGGAATAGCCAAGAAAATTGACTCACCTCCCCAATGATCATTGCTATGCTAAGTTGTGTTAACAGGTGACTTGAATGCTGTTGGCTGAAAAAAGATGTGCTTTCATTTCCCTGTCAGAATGTCCATGGTGGGAACTGAACAAAATATATATATATCTACACTATACTGTATCCTTTTTTAGGTAAAGTACTAAAACTGTGCACAGTATTCCAGGTGTGGCCTCATCAATTCCCAATTCTCTGTGTAATGGTAATAACACCTCCCCATTTTTAAACACTAACCCCTTTGCAGATAAGGCAAAAATGTCATTTACTTTCATAACTAATCATTGGATCTTCCTGCTAACTTGATGTGATTCATGCAGTGGAGCACCTAGATCTCTCTGAACCTCATTCCCTTGCAGTCTCTCTCCATTTAGATGATAATCTGCTTTTTGATTCCTGTTACCGAAGTGCATGACCTCATACCTCCCCCCATTAAACTCTACTTGCCAGGTTTTCACCCAATCACTCAATCTATCTATATATCCCATTGTAGAATCACTATTTCCGCATCACAACATGCCCTTTCACTTATGTTTGTATGATTGGCAAACTTGGAAACCTTATATTGATGTTCCCTCTTCCAGGTCATTTATATAAATAGTGAAAAACTGAAGATAAGA
This sequence comes from Rhina ancylostomus, assembly GCA_030265395.1. Taxonomy (NCBI): domain Eukaryota; kingdom Metazoa; phylum Chordata; class Chondrichthyes; order Rhinopristiformes; family Rhinidae; genus Rhina; species Rhina ancylostomus. The sequence continues at coordinate 27,049,595 of JARFYF010000036.1, forward strand.
ACTAATCTCTGTGGTACTCCACTTGCTACATCACTCTAGCCTGAAAAGAACACAGCCAGTTTTCAGTCCATGCTAAAACACTTCTTCCAATACCTTGGGCTCTTAACTTATGCTCCAGCTTCTTATATGGCACCTTGTCAAATGCCTTTTGGAAATCTAAATACACTGCATCTACAGGTTTCCCCTCTATCAACTCTCCCTGTCACACCCTCAAAAAAAATTGAGTAAATTTGCCAAACATGATTTGCCTTTCATAAAACCATGTTGACCAGGTTTGATTATATTCAGCTTTCCTAAATAATTAGTTATTTCCTCTTTGACTGTAGCAGCTTGCCAACTACAGATGTTAGACTAATTGGCCCATAGTTTACCTCCTCCTAACCTTCCTCCCTTTTTGAACAAGGGGTTCAAATTGGCTATCGTCCAATCTTCTGTTGCTCTCCTGGAACTGAGCAAGTTTGGCAAAGTTTCAAACAATGATTCGCTATCTCTGCAATCTAGAACAAATGGGCGCAATCTTAAAATTAGAGCTAAACCAGTTAGGAGTGAAATCAAAATACACTTTCTCCAATCTGAAACTTTCACATCATCAGTCCTTCGGGAAATTTACAGGATCTGAGGTAACACCAGTTCTGTATCCACTGCAGTTTTATCTGGGTAAGGTATTCCTTTTGCTAAAGTATTATGAGCACTGGAATAGAGATATCTGATTTACTCAAGATTATATTTGAATTTAGTGTAATGTTCTTATTTAGAGAGGAAAAGAATTTTCTGAATTATCATTGCCAATGATAACTAAAGGCATTGGTGAACATTGACTGTGCTCGTCTCTGTTCCAGTTACATGTTTCAATCACAAGATGGCACTATTAAGTTAAATCCAAGATAATCTGTGGACGATATGGTTGCATAAACAGAGGAAGTTGGGTTATAAACACTTGGAATTGGGTGATACCTAACTGTTGTTTTCCATCTGGTCTAATATTTGTCACTATTGACTTTAATGGAAAATTAAATTGCACTGGGTATAAAGCTGAATTGCATTGGATCCCTTAAGTTTTCAGATAAGTTAATCATGTGAAAGTTTCAGATTTTCACTTCGCTTAATGTGTAAAAAAAAATTCATGGGGTATGTCATGGAAATATTTCATACATCGTTGGGCACAGGACATATTTCTAAAAGTTCTTTCCTTTTGCTCAGAGGAGGAACATTCTTGTAACATGGTTCCTCGGGATTATACACCCTACTGCAATTATGGCTGTTATTTTCTAGCACTTTCACCATCATTGCCTTGCTTTCATATAATACCCAGAACCCTACTGAAGAGACATAGTCGAATCAGCCATTGGCTACAGGATCATGTCAGAGACTGAATATCCTCTGGTGAGTGTCTCACCTCCTCTCCCAAGATCCCTTCCTCTATTGACAAGGCAAAAGTTTGTTGTGATCCCCTTCAATTGTTTGGATCAGTGTAGCTCCAACACCACATCAGTGAGGCTCAACAATGTCAAGGACAAAGCAGATTATTGCCAGGCAATTCATCCACTACCTTAAATGTTCTCTCCCTTCATGTGGCTGCAGTTTCCCACTCATTATGAGAACAGATGATTGAACTAAGACATCCATTTGAACATACATGAGGTGAGGAACATGGTCATTTTTCACTCACAGTGGGCTATCACAATGCTCTGGGACAAGAGCTTATGAAATTCACTGTCATACAGACACAGTTATGTCAACCACTCCTTATGGCTGCATTATTTGACTAGATGATTGTTTAGGCCTGTTGTGACTGAGACATTTTTGTTACGTAGGATCTCAAACTCCTTGCTCATTATTCACTGACTGGCATCTGCTATAAAAGTAATATTGACTTCCAAGAAACAACAAGTTCAAATACATGCCCCACATTGTTCTATTCTGAGCAAAGTCAAGATAAGGAAAGATGTAAAACTTTTCAATGCAAGTCTTTTAGTAATTACTTCTTGAAGATGCATAGAACATAAAAATTTGATAGTATCTACAATTCTGTGGAATTCAGGGGCCATTTGGTAGCTTTGATATGTACGTTTACCAAGAAATGACCTAGGAAACACAAAAAGGTTTAAAACCTTGGAAATAGCTGCTGAGAATTAATTGTTCTTGAAAGAAAAACTTTGCCAAGTTCAATCCACTCTACCCCAAATAAGCAGAAAACACATTACTGGCAGCTGAAAGGAGGATCCAATGACTTTAAAGCTTTCTGACAAGAATGAATTGGATCATGATTGAGGACCATGTAGTTTCCTAAGGGAATCTATTTACACCCAATTATTGGCAGAATCCATTCAAGTAGTTTTAGCTCCATCAGGTCAGAAGTTGCACTATGAATAAATAATCAGTAGAAGTCAAGTATACTTATTGTGGGATAGAATTTGATTTGCTTTTCATAAAAATATAACAAAAATGCCATTGTTTGATATTAAAGCTGTATATTGGAAATTCGTGGAGTCATAGACTATTCCAGAATAGAGTTGTATAGGATGCTTTCACAAAGCAGTGAAACAAATCAATAGCAATTTTAGATTTGGGCTGATTTATCTTCATCAGAATATCACATACCGTGGTGGATGACTTTATCAAACTGCTGAAAGGTATCTGCAACTGTTGCCTTAATCAGCAAATTCGTTACTATTCCTTTGCAGGGAAAAAGGCAATCAGCACATATTTGTGCAATGATATGATTTCTTTGTGCTGGAGATTCAAATCTGCACTGAGGGAATGTTAACAAATCTAGAAAAACCCTTCTGGCTATAAAAATTAACCGGAGGATGTCTGTGAAAAACTGAAATGTCAGTGTATTAAGGATTGGTGGCCAAAGGATCATTTTGCACATGTCAAAGCAAAGAAAATTCTTGAGGTTTTCATTCATTTATTTAAATGAATACTTAATTAGCTTATTCTGAGTTGGTTGCTGTCAGTAGGATTATTTCTGCTATAGTGTGTGTCATATGTCAACATTAAATACGGGCTGTCTTTGGGTGATGAGCGGGTTCCGTTTTCGCACCTACATAAGTCGATTTTGTCCATAAGGCAGGCATTTGTAACTCAGGGACAAGGCCTGTATGACAAGTTGATCTTCTAGTGCAAAAAATTATTGTGAGAAAAGTCTTACTGAACACGGTTCTAGACTCAGCCAGCTCCATCATGGGCACAATCCTCCCCTCCATCAAGGACATCTTCATGACACGGTGCCTCAAGAAGGCAGCATTCATCAATAAGGATCCTCGCCATCCGGGACATGCCCTCTTCTCTTTACCATGGTCGGGGAGGAGGTACAGGAGCCTGAAGAGCCATACTCTATGTTTTAGGAACAGCTTTCTCCCCTCCGCCATCAGATTTGTGAATGGTCCATGAACACTACCTCGTTAATCCATTTTTTGCACCATTTATTTATTCTGTAATTTAAAGTAATTTTTATATGTTTGCATTGTATTGCTACCACACAACAACAAATTTCACATCATACAAGTCGGTGATAATAAACCTGATTCTGATTAGGAAGGCTAGAAACATTCACAGTACAAGCAGTCGGGTGAGATCCTGGAACTGTCTTTGCAGAGAACATTTTATAACCACCTTTGATTTCAGTCTTCATGACTGTGGAGCAACATCCTTTCTTGTTATGTTCTTGCTCTCTCCCGTAGGTTCAGAACCCATTCAATTGTATATGCAAGTTATTCAAATCAGGAAGCTATGACATTGTATATTTGTTTCATATTTTCTGGTAAATTTTTAGGAGTAGGTAGAAACTGAGACAAAGCTTCTCTGGAGGAGAACTTCTGTTAACTTATTCTGAAATTGTTTATTAGTATGAATATTATTCTGGAGACAAAGGAATCTGGAGCAAAAATATGATTCTGTCAGAATTAACACTCTGATTAAGCAATGGGGTAATCCTGAGTTTTACATTTCTCTGTCATAAATTGTAGTCCCCATCTGGATCATATTACTGTTTTTGTCAACTAACATCCATTAATAGAACTGGAAACTATAATACAAAAAATTGTAATTCTTAGAGTTAATGCCAGACTTTTGTTAAATTTATTTTACCCACATTATCTCCTGCGAAACCTCATATATCCTGCACTTCATTAGTTACACAGCAGCAAAATATTGCATTACTAGTTAACTGAATTATTTCCAAACAATTAATTCCATTTCACTGAATTTGTGTTGAGCTCCTCTACAGCTGCCTTCTACCCTACACGCCCCTACCTGTATCAACCCATATTACTCCCCAACACTCCCATCAGGTATATCAGAATCTTAGAGCACAGAAGGAATCTATTCACGTTGCTACTTGCTCTTTGAAAGATCTGTCCTATATTTCTCATTCCCTTGCGATTTAGTATGCTAAGATAATCATTTTGACTGCGTGTAATAGCATAGGTAGTGTGACAGAGACTAAAAACACTATCTTTGTGGAAAGGTAATGCCAGAGATAAAACTCAATGAGCTAAGAAGTTTGGACCTGGAAATGAACAATAATACAAAAACGTAATGCAGACCCTTTCACCATAGGAATATATCATCAAAGTTTGCCTGTTGACAACAAAACCTGATAATTCTCTTTAGTTGAAACATCTTACACTCTGCTTGTTCAGGACAGCGAAACAGTTTCTTGCTGTTTGTTTAAACATCATAATAGTTTGGCCAGTATAAAAATACTTTATTGGAGTATAAGTTTACAAACCTGTCCTCTATTAATCTACCGTATAGCCTTCTTTCTTGGGCCTTGTCATTTAATTCATTCTTCTTTGTTTACCTATGAAGTATTTTGAAATGCATCTGTTGGAAATGTCAAGTTAATTGATGGCCTTCTTTGTCAATGGTTA
>JARFYF010000036.1:27066044-27076823 GCA_030265395.1 Rhina ancylostomus
TTCTGTATTAATTTGAAAATTAATAAAAAAGATTGAAAAAGAGAGAAGAGCCAAATGGCCTACTCCTACTTTCTATGTTAAGTTACTCATATGCAGAGGGTTGGCCTATTAATCTAGATGCTTCTCTCCACAACACCATGGGCAATTTATGTAAATAAGTAAAGGTGGAATAATGAGCTACTATCAGTAAAGTTAAGTAAGAAACTATCTGCATGTCCTTCAAAAAAAAAGCATTTGGTTCACTAATGTCGTTCAAGGAAGGAAATCTGCTGTTCTTGGCCTGACCTATATGCAATTCCAATATCTACATAACCCAACCTCCCCAAGCCACCAGCCATGCCTCCCCCCCAATGTGTTTAACTGTTAACTGCCCTCTGAATTGATCCAGCAGGGGACGGTTCAGAGGGGACATAGGAATGGACAATAAATGTTGACCTTGCCAATGATGTCAGAATCCTTTAAACAAATAAATAAAAAGAGCAAGCAGAAATATTTTTTTACATGACCCTCATCAAAATTTTGGGATCTTTCTTGCCCAAAGTAGTTCTAAAAGCCTTTCTTAGTCTTAAGATTTAGTCAATCACCTGATTTTGAACTTAGCTTGAGCCATCTGTCTGGATGTACTACTTCAGATAGATCTTACCCTCTTACATGTTTTCAGCAAATCAGAGAGATTTGTGAATTTACATATGCAAATGTTGGTTATGCCTAACAAGCGTGACTAATTTTTTTTGAACAGATTGGCAGGGCAATATGTCTTGGAGCATTTGACAAAGTGTCTCAAAAGAGACTATCAGTTCAAATTTGAATTTCATTGGATAGAGGGCCAATTATTGAACTACTCATTGTGAGGAAGTAAAGAGTTAAAAACTGTAACCATACCTATAGCTGATAGAAAAAAATACCTCGCAAACAAAGAGCATGCAAGCTGCTGACTCAATGGATAAAGTGTTAATTACTTTGTCTGGGACCTTGGTCAGTCCCGTTATGCTAGACAATAGGAGTACTGGGTGCAAAAGACAATGAGGAGGAAGCTTGTCCTAAACAATGATGGGTGATACCTGTCTTTCAATTTCTTGATTATAACTCAATTATGCTGGACAATAGGTGCAATGTCTCTCTCAGGACCTCTGTGTTTTGACCGAAACTTGCGGCGCCGCATGCATTAAGTGTGCGTGACAATATCTGTATAAATTTCTGTCTGCTCCTTTGTATGGGGAGAACTCGGGAAGCAACTCTTAACGAGTGCTGAAGAGACTTCTCCTTAGCGGTGCACTGCTAATAGAAGCGTTTTATTGAATCGACCTCGTGGCACTGTGTTCAACGGAGAGAAGTGAGAACTTAGTTTTGAGATGGCAACTGGACATTGAGGGGAAATAGAGAGTGTGGGATGATAGGCTGGGATGCAGATTGGCAAGATTTGTGACTATTGGTGTCTGACAAAGACTTGCGTTGATGATGCAGTTGTTATCCATATTTAGAAATAGTTTATCTGATATGAAAGAGAGCACATAGTGGTAATAACAAAAATGTAGGCAGCATTGTAAGAAGTGTAAATGAAAATATTAAATTATAACATTATGAATAAATTTAGCAAATGGACGAAACTGTGTTAAATGAATTTAATTGTAGGCAGATTTGGTCATACTCTTTAGAAATTAAATGGATGGGGCCAAGCAACTTTTAATAATAAAAAGCTGGAAATAGACGATGTCCAAATAAACTTGGCCATCAATGTACATTGATCATTAAAATACCATGGTCAGAAATGGCAAGCAATCAAGATAAGTAATAAGATAGATATGAAAGGTGTAGAAATTATTCTGTAGCCATGCAAAGCCATAGTGTGATCACAGCTGAACTACTGTGAGCAGTTCTGGGCACCACATATTAGAAAGGATGTGCTGGTCTTCGAGGGCATGCAATGTAGATTTACTAAAATGATACTTGGACTTTAAGGGTTAAATTGCATTACATAAACTAGAGTTATATTCTCTGAAATTTAAAAAGGTAAGAGTGATTTGGTCCAAGATTTTAAGATACCATGGGGTAGATAGAAAGATACGATATCCCTGGGTGCAGAGTTTAGGATTTGGGTGTGCAGGCTGAAAAGTAGAGTCATTCTTTCAAGGCTGAAGTTAGGAAACATTCCTACTTGGAGGGTGGTAGATGTTAGAAAACTCGATAGCCTACAATTGACGCTCGGTCACTTGTTAATTTTAATTCTGATACTGATAGATATTGGTTAACCAAAGATGTTAGGGGCAAAGGGGCAAACAGAATATACTTTATCAAGTCAGTCATAGATTAGCCATGATCTCATTGAATGGAGGAACAGAATCAAAGAGCTAAATGGGCTACTTATGATGCTGTGTTTCTAGTCTTGCTCATAAATGCATGATCCCAGGATTAAGTCTAAGTAGAGATAAACACATCTAATTTCTCAAAAGATTTAAATATCATCTACCTGCTGAGAAACTTGAAGGGAACACTCTGAACCATTATTAAAACTTAACATCAATTTCTATCATTCTGAGTGGGAAATAAAATTCCAGTAGCATTTAAATAGTAGAAAAGTGCTTTAAGTGTCACAAAGGTAAACCGCTGCTTTATCTTTCAGGCAGTCATTTTGGAGCAATTACCTTGTGATTGCAGAGAGCATTACTTTTCTAGATTAAATCCACCTTCATCTCACACACAAATTTCCACTTCACTTGTTGGTTCTGTCTTTCCTCCTTCCCAACTATATGCATCCAAAATTACACTTCACGCATTATCATTCTACTATATAATTAGGGCAACATCTATTTACTTACTTTTGTATTATTATAATGCAGGGTGTAACAGTGATGATTGGGAGATATCAGGAAACCAGAAAATAGTTACTTGCTAACATGCAGTAGGATCATACATATGCTTGAATGTAAATCAGTAAATTGGTTTATTATTGTCATATGTACCGAAGTACAGTGAAAAACTTGGTTTTGCATGCCATCCATACAGATCATTTCATTACAACAATGCATTGAGGCAGTACAAAGGAAAACAATAACAGAATGCAGAATAGAGTGTTACAGTTATAGAGAAAGTGCAGTGCAGGCAGACAATAAGGTGCAAGGTGCTGAGATAGATTGTGAGATCAAGAGTCCAGCTTATCATACTAGTCCAGCTTATCATACTAGGGAACCATTCAATGGTCTTATGATGGTGGGATAGAATCTGTCTTTGAGCTCGGTGGTATGTGCTTTCAGGCTTTTGTATCTTTTGCCTGATGGGAGGGGGGAGAAGAGAGAATGTCCTGGGTGGGTGGGGTCTTTGATTACTTTGTCTACACTTCTCACTGCCTCAGAAGGGCAGCCACAGTCCATGGAGGGGAGGCTGGTTTCTGTGATGTGCTGAGCTGTGTCCACAAACCTCTGCAGTTTCTTGCAGTCTTGGACAGAGCAGTTGCCATACCAAGCTGTCATGGATCTGGATAGGTGTTAATAAGTAATGCAAAGAAATGCTTCAATAGATGGCTTAGGAAATTATCCCCACAAAGAGTATTTTTTCTATTTTGCTTTGTCCCCCTATGATTATTATTCTGAGACTATTTCATCAGAGTGCCACTTTTCCCTTGTAATAATAGGAACATATTTCACAGTTTGATATCTTTATACCACAGTTGGGGAATGGAAGCAAGTCACCTTACCTAGATGAAATTTTATGTTTAATTAAACAGATCGAGCTAGTTGCAGCACTTGGAATATTGTTATTGCTGTTTATTGGAGCTTTTAATATAACCTAAAACCTGTATTTTAGGCTGATGCAGCAATTACAACATTTTTAGCAAGCATGTGAGCTTCTTCCTCCACTGAGCATTTACTTAACACAAACTGACCAATGCAATATTCCTTCCTATATGAGTATCTACCTGTGACTGCTGAATATTGATTTATTCACTACATAAAAATAAAGGTTTGCTCTTTTTAGAATAAATCAAAGGCAGCTATAGGCTATTATTTTGAGTTGGTGTTTAGCTGCTCTACATTGTGAAACACAAGAACTGATGCTGTTAGTTCTGATGCATGCACTGGCCATTCCATGCGCAACCTAAACTGAAGTGGTCAAAAAAACCAAGAAAGTGGATAACAGATATACTGGATTTCATCTCTACCATTTCTTTCCAAAATAAAATAGGCATAGAAAAGTTATCCTAAAATATTACTGACATTGGAAATACATTTATATTTTGGACTGCCATTACGACAGCCATTGCAAGCATTTGGTTGTGCTTGCCAGGAAAGAGCCCTGGTAGGGAGTTGGCGTAGAAGTAAATCACATAATGAAAGTGTACTTAACCAAAGTGCTAAACATAATGTCAAAGACAGTAGTGCATGTAGTTAGTCAGATTGGTTCTTTATCACAAAAAAAGTAGTTGTGTTAATTGGTAAGATTCAAATTAACTTATATTTAAGAAAATACAGCAAGCAATTGGAGCATAATGAAAAGATGTTTGTGAGTAATTGAAACAGATGCGCATTAATTGTATTTCTGAATGTATTATAAAGTTAACAAGGTTCTTAAACTCATTCAAGAAATAAGCAATACAATACGCTATATGGGTAAAATATTTATACAAGCACTGCACAATAAATTCTACTTCTTCAAGCTGTATTAAACCAGTCACTTACATGAATCCTCATGAAAGTAGGCAATTTAAATACTTAACATTTTAAAACATATTAAGATCTATACTGGTGTATGAAAATGAATTTTGTGACTGATCTACAGAATAAATAATGAAGTTCAAGATAAGGACAAAGCTGAAGGTGTGAAAGTTAATCAGATGATTTCTGTGAAATGTATGTGCTGCTCTGAAGGTGCCATTTGTGGATAATGGGCCCTGGTTTAATAATTAGCCTATGTTCACACTCGTATTACCCTGGAGAATACCATGTCTTCCCACTTCTTTCAAAGGGGATCAAATAACATTTTGACTGACTGCTTCATATAGATTCAACTGAAAGGTTATATTTACTTATTGAAGCAGCAACAAGAAACATGGTACATAAATATTCAAAAAGGTAAAAGAGTTAAAAATCCAGAAGGTCAAACTTCATGGGAACACTATTAGCACCATAATACAATTAAGGAGGAGCAAAATGAAAGGCAGTCTTCAATTATATGTTTACTTTATGATTTAGCTATTGCATTTGATCATGTGACTTCTTAAACAATTAGCAGATGATTACGATAGTAATCATGGTTCAGTACTTTAGTAGATAAGGCATGGGTTGATCATATCCCCCTGAATTGATCCCTGCATCACCTGACTATTGACTGTAACCCCTCCTTGCTGTTTCCTCCCGCAAATGCTGTTCACATCTCTCCACTAAATGACTACTGAAGTATTTCCAATTAATGCCCCCATTACTTCATGATCCAGAGAATAGAGGGTATGGAGGTGATGGTGGTTAGTGGTTTAGTGATTGAGAATCTGTGTTCAGTTGGTAGTTGGTGGCTGGAGTTTAGTGGGCGAGAGGGTGTGGCCCGGCAAGGTTCCGAAGATTGAGGGAATGCTAATGGTTACTCAGTGGTTGAGGGAGAATGCAAAGGAGAGACAGACATGAACTAGCCTGTGACCAGCTCAGGCAAGCCTCCATTATGTTACACAGGGCAGGCCTCATAAAGACTAATGCTGCATTAGTGCGGAGAAGACAGAGAGGGCCACCAATGCACCACATGCTTTTTTAAATTCATTTTTGAGGATTTGGGTGTAGCTGGCAAAGCCAGTGTTAATTACCTATTCCTAATTGCCTTTGAGAAGATAGGGTTGACCCTTCTTGAGCACCACAGTCCTTCAACGATAGGGAGGGAGTTCTGAGATTTGGGTGAAAGAACATTGAAGGACTGATAATTCACAGGAAGGTTTGTGAGGGAACCTGCAGGTGGTGGCTTTTCCAAGTGCCTGCTGCCCTCATCCTTCTTGCTGATAGAGATCATGGATTTGCAGCGGTGGAGGGAAGGAACGCTTGGGGTAGTGGATGGAGTAACAATCAGGTTTTCTGAGTTTGAATGTTGTTGGAGCCATATTCAAACAGGCAAGTGAAGACTATTCCTTCTCCCTCCTGACTTGTGTTTTGTAGATGGCAGTAAGGCTTTGGGGTGTGAGGAGGTAAGTCACTTGCTGCGAGATATACAGCCTCTGATCTGTTCTTGCAGCCAACAAAGTTTATTTGGCTGATCCAATTGAGTTTCTGGTCAGTAGTGACCCCAGTCTGTTATGGTGGAGGACTTGATGGTAATGCCATTGAATGTCAAGGATACATGGTTAGATTTTCTCATTCTGGAGACGGTCATTAACTGGCATTTGTGAGGTGTGAATATTCCTTTCCACATATCACTCCATATCCAAACATTATCTAGGTTTTGTTGCATATAGTCATGAAGTGCTTCATTTTCTGAAAAGTTGCAAATGGATTTGAACATTGTATAATCATGAGTGAACATCTCCACTTATGATGGAAGGAAGATCATTGATGTTGGACCGGCTGCTTGATAATTGACCTCCAACAATCACAGCCATCCTTCCTTTGCGCAAGGTATGACAAATTATGGAAGTACGTCCAGATGGAGATAGGCCACCACTGTTCATATCCTGGGTTCTTTCTCTGTTAATGCCAAAGATGGATGGAGGATACAGAACAAAATTTGCAGCCACATTGCAGTTCACATGAAGTCCATTGCCAATAACTTTGTATCTTTCATTTACATTGGATAACATAGCAATTCCTTTTCCAAGCCTCAATGCCTTTTACACTTCACAATATCAAGCGTTCCACAGGCAATGAATTACCTTGTAAGGATTTTGTAACAAAATTTCTACCAGAAAATGATAATAGGATGAAAAACCAGATGACTTTTTTTTAAGAAGTATTGGTTCAGGTAAATACATCGACAAGACATAGGGTTCTCTGTTTTTCTTCAAAGTGTTATGAGATCTCTTGCATTCTTTGGAAATGGAAAATGTGAAGTTTTGGTTTTACACCTGATCTGAAATTGCTAACAATTTTGAGTTGGTGATTTCTGCATTAGGAAATGAATGATGTAAAATTATTACTACAGAGGGTCACATTCAGAACATGCCCATAAAAATTTTTGCTGTAAGCTTAGTGGAAGCAATGTGTTTATGATTTAAGAAAGCTAATAAAACAGAACAATTTCCCAGGGCACAATGAAGAGAAAAGAAAGAGTGAATGCAAAGTCTTAATAGAAAAAAGGGGAGGTGACTAAAGGTTTGATCAAAGAGAAGGCATTTAATTAGACTTTTGAAGGTGAGGAGGGATTAGGGAGGTGAAAGGTTTTAAGGTGGACATTTGAAAGAGCATTGAATATTGTAATAGTAAAGTAAATGTAGCTACAGAAAGAAATGCTTTGTAAAGACTTTGTGAAAGTATTGATGTAATTGGGATTTATTTTGTTAGAATTAATTACTTTGGATGTTTCAATGATATTACAGTACCAAAGAGACATGTTATAAAATGAGGACTGATATTTCATCTATATCATTTATAATTCTGTATGTGCTTTATATAAATAGGATTTTATCGATTGTACAAGGTTCAATTAACTTCCTCTAGGGTAAATGATTTTCTGTGCCTTTACATTACTTCAACACATAGCTCTCTTGCTTTAAGGAAGGGAAGCTACAAAATATTCATACCGCTAAAAGCTAAAATAAGTGTGGTTTTAGAAGATATTCACCCAGAAATTTCACTCTGTTTAATATGTTTGACCACTTGTTAAAATGACAGGTAGACCAGTACCAGGTGAACTTATTCAGCAATCCCTTGCTAATGTTATTTTCTAGTTTCTACATTTATCTTATAGAGTAGACACAGCCATGTAAAATTATTGAACAGAAGTTAAACAGTGAAATGTCAGATCATGTGGATGTAGCAGTGGAATTTATTGAATAATGACATTGATGGTGATAACAACAGTCATTACATTTAAATAGTATAATTACAGTAGAAGAATATCCCAATATATTCCACAGAGGTATAAGGTAAAATATTCTGTCAGTAACTTGAGTAATTAGCAATTTAAATGCAAACTTCTAGGAAGACATTCACGAAATCAAAATGAAAAAAATCTCACAGCCGAGAAACTGGCATTTGTTTTGGACTCCATGGGCCAACTTGTTTGATCCCTGTATCTTGCCCACCTGATAGATCCTTTAACATTGCTTTTTAAACAACATTTTAATTATATTTTTAAAAGGATTTATGAAAAACAATTCCACACCAGAGAAATCCATGTTCCAACCGCATTCTCTGTGAAGCACTCTTTTCTAACTTTTTTTCTGATTATCCTGAATTTGTGCCTTTACACAAGAATGATTGTGTACTGCTTGTGAACTTCAGGAAGGGGAAGTCGGGAGAACACACACCAGTCCTCATTGAGGGGTCAGTGGTGGAAAGGGTGAGCACCCAGTTCCTGGGTGTCAGCATCTCAGAGGATCTATCCTGGGCCAACACATTGATGCAATCATGGAGAACGCACGCCAGTGGCTCTACTTCATTAGGAGTTTGATATTTAGTATGTCATCAAAGACTGTTACAAATTTCTATAGATGTACGGTGGAGAGTATTCCTACTGATTGCATCACAACCTGGTATGGAGCCTCCAATGCACAGGATCACAAGAGGCTCTAGAGGGTTGTAGACACAGCCAGCTCCATCACGGGCACAACCTTCCCCATCATTGAGGACATCTTCAAGATGCGGTGTCTCAAGAAGGCAGCATCCATCATTAAGGACCCTCACCACCCGAGACATGCCCTCTCTGCCTTTCTACCATTGAGGAGGAGGAACAGAAGTCTGAAAGCCCACACGCAATGTTTTAGGAACAGCTTCTTCCCCTCTGCCTTCAGATTTCTGAACGGTCCATGAACACTGCCCCATTATCCCCCTTTCACATTATTTATTTATTTTTGTAACTTGTAATAATTTTTATATCTTTCTGCCTTGTACTGTACTGCTGCCACAAAACAACAAATTTCACAACACATAGGTCAGTGACAATAAACCTGCTTCTATTTCTGATTCTGAGGCAGCAAGACTGCCGTGGATCATTTCTACATTTGAAATGAATGTGGCAAAAGCTAATATGTGGATCAATGGGATCATCGGCTTATTTTGAATTACAGACTTGGTTTCAAGAAAAAAAAACAGTGTTACAGGAGATGTGCAACACACTTCTAATGATACAACCTCTGTGTTCATTTTAAAATTGTTTGAAATTTACAGTGGAAACTATTTAGGATGCTATTGCTTGAAGAGGAGATGTCTAAGCACCTCAATAATGTTTTTGAAATTCACGACATAATATCAGTGATAATAAACCTGATTCCATTCTATTCTCTTCTAAATGTATGCCTTCTAGTTTTAGACACTCTATAATGGGAAAAAGTTTCCTACTATCTGTGCCCTTCATAATTTTGTATACCTCAGTTCCTGTCTCATCCTCCTCCCTTCCAATCAAAACAAACCAGTCTCTCCTTACAAGTGAAATGTTTCATCCCAGTAATATTCCAGCAAATCTCCTATGCACCCTTTCCAGTGCAGTCATGACACGATTGAAGGGATATAGTTACCACCTAAATCTCCCCAGCCCTGCAATACAGTGAAACTCAGTGATGATGCATGTGGTTCCCAGAGGATTAAAACTCAGACGTGCAATTGCAGACAGCCACTAACCAAACAGCCTCTTTCTGGGTCATAATCTTTTTCTGATTCTGTACCAGTTGGGACCCTTTAATTTGCACCTCTTTAGCAATTGCTGTAGGGTTTACTCCTTGTAAGTTGAGATAAGATACTTTTATTAGTCACATGGACATTGAAACACAGTGAAAAACATCTTTAGCATAGAGCGTTCTGGGGGCAGCCCACAAGTGTCGCCATGCTTCTGGTGCCAACATAGCAGGCCCACAACTCCTAACCTGCACGTCTTTGGAATGTGGGAGGAAACCGGAGCACCCGGAGGAAACCCACGCAGACACTGGGGGAATGTCAGAGATTGCAGATAATCGCTCCAGTTTCTGTCGGGGAAGCAGAGATAAGCATCACCAGAAAAATGCCATGCAGATATGCCTGCTCCAGTTTCACATTGGGCAGGATTTCAATATAAAATGGTTGCCTTCTGTTCATGATTTATGCACTAAAAAAGGGTGTAAATTAGCCTAATTCACAGACTAATGTTTGAACAGGTGAGAGTCGAGGGTCTTTCAATATTCAGAAGGATGTTGCACACATCAGAGAGTGCCACACCATGCAGTACTCACATCAGTAGTGTGTCGGCACTGCAAGCATTAGGAACGCAAATAGTACTTCAGATATTATAATAGGATTGAAGTAAAGTCTTCCTGCAACTGAGACCACAGCCGATGTCCTTTGCACAATTTTCATTTCCCTTACAAAGAATGGATATACTTGCCTTAGGTTGAATGCAGTGATGGTTTACTAGATGGGTTCCTCAGACTTGAGTGTCATGGGGACTTAACCTCCGAGGAGAAATTGACTGGACTTGGACCATTTTATCCAGAGTCAGAATGAAAGGTAATCTCATTGACAGTCATAAATTCTTTGGACCACTGGGGCAGCGACATTGTTTCTGCTGACTGGGGACTCTAGACCAATGGGTCACCATCCAAGAGTAAAGGTTGTGATTTTAGTCCCCACAGAAAAATAGTCTTCAGTCATCTAATATGAATCTTTAGAATTATCTATTGAATCA
>JARFYF010000036.1:27140479-27152799 GCA_030265395.1 Rhina ancylostomus
GGGACGAGACAGAGGGGGTGAGGAGGGACTGGGAACGGAGGAGGTGGGGGGTTCTGTACAGGCAGGGGAGGAGGGGGGCAGGGCAGGGAGTTCTGTATGGGGAGGAGGGGGGGGCAGGGGGTCGGTACAGGGAGGGGAGGAGGGGGGTAGGGATGGGGGGGGTCGGAGGAGGAGGGGGCAGGTATTGGGTTGGGGAGAGGCAGGCTGGGACAGAGGTGGGGTTGGAGGGGGCGGGACGGGGTTCGTGGGGAAGGGGAGGGATGGGATGCACAAAATCCTGCATTTCCAATTCCACAAAAATAAAAGACGAAAAAGGACTTTGAATTCCAGTTCACTCTTCATTTAACAAGGCTGGTTAGATTACTTGGTTGTCCCTTCCTCATGAATCCCCCTTTCCTGAATATCCAGTCAATGAAACCAAATGTTGGCAACTATTTTTTTTTAATCCAGGTGAGTCCGTCTGGCAGCTATTGAAAATCAACTGCACAATATTTCTGAGCACCTTCCCACTTGGATGGTCAGGCTGGGCCTGTGCTTGATTGCAAAACCAAGGAAATCCTTGCAATGCATCATCTGGGAGACCATCTGATTCAGGTGATCTCTACTTTTTCCTTCTGAGTATTCCTCAGGTGCAGGGAAAAAGTAGCAGTTTCCACCCTTGTGAATTCCAGAAATTATAAATATTATACAGTCATATCCCTCAGAATTTAAATTTCATCCAAGGTAACACAATATTTGAGAAGCATATCAAAGCAGCAATGGCCTAGGAATTAGAGCTTTCTGTGAATGGTGGAACAATCCTTGCTTCTGAACATCAGAGGTTTTGCATGTGAAAGCAGGCATCGGAGGTCAGGACTGGTAGGTACATCAGTGAGAGCTATGGACACCTCAGGTGAAGAGGGCTCAACAGTGGCCAGGAGTGGCCCAAACAATTTTAATGTGGGTTTTAGGGCGAGGTTTTGCAATGAAATCAATAAATTGAAATATTACCTTCTTGGTTGCAGTCTGCAGTAGTTTCTGTAAGAACCAATTTTAGACCACAATGCATGCCTGGTTCTCCTCAACATAGCTGGGTCAATGCAGTTCAGGGTAGTCCAAAAATCCAGGGAAGCTCCCAGGGGCATTAGGCACCTTATTTGAGCATACAAAGAATCTAACACCTACTTCAGTCACTGTTGTATTTCTTTTGCAACTCATTTCTGGCTCATAGTGAACACATTGTATTGCAGACTTAGGAGGCCAATAAGTTAGTAACATCTGCAGAAACAACAGTGAATGACCATTCCTATTTGTGTACCAAGCTCTTAAACCAAAAGTAATGTGGGGATTTATTCTTCTAACACAATCAATTTATCACCATGAGATAAAATATTCTGAACGTGTGTGAGAAAGCTAAATCAATGATTGGAGCCTGCAATTTACAAATTCTTTCAATTATGAGAAGCTCTCTATTGAACCATGACTGCACCCGATCTTTAATGAATATTTAAAAGTCTGTTTCCTTAAAAGAGTCAACTATTGGCTTACAAAAACAATGTGGGATAGAAATATGTTTAGCACTAAGCCAAAGCCAGTGGTATGAAACAGGCCACTTATTATACATTGATAGTAGAATATCCAGTCACACTGACTTCAATAAACAGCAGGTGTAACCGGAGACCCATGCAACACCTCTCCTGTTTAGTTTTCCCATCCAATTCATTCTTCCACATTCTTTGACTCAGTGACTACAATGCCAGAGGTGATCCAGTACTTTATCATAATCTTTATGTAAACTGCTCTCATGTCCAATACCAATAGTTGCTGGAAATTTGAGATTTCAAAATGAACAATCTGGAACATGCTGCATCAGCAATTAATATTTTCTTGGCTGAATATATTTGTGCAGAGGCTCACTGGTGCTTAGTGTTCTAACCACCTCTTGCTCCATGCGCATCTAGTGTTCACAATTGAGAGTCATATGACAGCAATACAGATAGGTTTGCCAAAAGAACTGAAGATTGCTGTCATTACCTGATTAAACACTCGCTATTGTATGAATAACTATATAGTGCTATTGTAGAAATGACTCAACCATCTAAACAGTGCAATGCCAGATCTCTCAGATTTTTTTGTAAATAAAAACCAATAGTTTGCTTCTGCTCTACAGTTTAAATTTTGCAGTCTACAGTGAACTCGACAATACAACCTGAACATCTCTTCTAAACATCTCAAATTTCACCTGGGCTGTCAGATAAAGCGCAAGATGCAACAGTTACTTTAGGACACAGATCCATGTCATTACCCAGCCACATGGCACAATTCGCTACTCAGCCTGATTTTTCATCCGAGGCATTTGGATCTGAAGGCAAAGAGCGTGATTTACATTGCGATAATGAATGACGTGCTGACGATCTGGACGGAAAGCAGGAGGTGAGTGACTGAGATGTACAATCACATGATGCTTCCTGCACAAGAATATGAATGAGATTCAATGTCAATAGTAAGCAAAAGAAAATTTTACCTTACAAACATGTTCAGAGCCAGAATAAAATATCTTAAATGTCAATTCAAAACCTAGGCTTAGAAACTACTGTTGGTGATTGGTAAGCATTTTAACAAGCTGACAAGATGTTTCTACTTCTAATATTTTTCAGAGACATCACTCCATATAAAATAAATGTACCCCTACTTGCACTGAACTAGCAGAGAAATGCCATTAATAAATGACATTAATATTGCCAAGAGCAATTTCATTATCAGGAAAAAAATATGGTGTTGTGGCTGGGGAATATTTCCTGCATTTATTGTCACCATCATGAGTAACAGCAACTCCAACAACAGACTGATGTCCCACCCCTCTGGTCCAACATTCATTAACCTGTATCAAACAACATGCATGTGGTTTACAATAAGTACATGCAGTAAAACTCTGATAATCTGGCACAGTCAGGACTTTGGTGCCAGAGTGGCAGATTGTCCAGACTATTGGATATTAAATAAAAACCTAGCATAGTCATGATAGGCTGAATAGTACTTCAATGCAGTTACATTTTAGTCATATCCTAGTTCTTAAATGTTTACAAACAGCAGAAATGCTCCCTGTTGAAATATTGTTGGATGTGGAATGGATTTAAGAAATGACACTTTAAATGAGGCAGAACTGCAAGTAAGACTTTACCTCAAACAGACCAGAAGCTCCACCAGCATCCCGTGCATCTGGATCTTTAGCTCCCTGGGCTGGAGTGGGTGGTGGTGGTTTTTGGTCCTCCTTGTTTGGTTGCTTGGGAAGCCTTTTGTTAACGGTACGGGAAACACTTTCTACTTGTGTATGGCCCGATGGAGTGGTCAAATCTGCTTTTCTGACACTTTCATCAGAGACTGGAACTTTTATTGGTTTCTCAGCTCCATTTGCTGGACTCTGGGATCTGCCACACACATTCCTGAAAAACTCCTGAACAATCCCATATCTTGACGTGTCCCCTTTTGTTTTTGCTTCATGCTGGCTTGATTTCCAAATTGAGTCAACACTTCCAGAGGTGTGCTCAACAACATTGAACAAACTGGAGAGCCCATCGTTGATAGAACTAAGCACTGGACTATCCCTGGTAGTTGTTGACCTGGCCCAGGCTGACTCATTCTGTCCTCTATGAGACATGGCCCACGGACTACGCTCCCTTGCATGATCTATTTTTGATGAACTTCTTCGCTGCAGCTTGGGAGAGCCGTACTTTGGTGAACAGCAAGGACGTTCAAACTTAGTTGGCACCTTTTCCAAAGAGGAAGAGAGTTGTTTGCTACGGGAGCTCTGGGTTGGCATTAGCAAGGAGCCTCTTGATGCCCAGGATCGGTGAAGACTGCTAGAGAGTGATCTTGGACTCTCAGTCTGCAGCCCAATGCTAATAGTCCGGGTGGTCTGAGTACCCACACTGACAACTCCAACAGTTTGGCTTGCAGTATCGTTAACTTTCCTCTCCAGTGGGTTTGTGCAAATAACGTTCCTGACACAATTGGCCACCTCCTTCATGTCATCACTCATGTTACCTGATATTTGCAGATCATGCAGGGCAGAAGAAAACCCAGAAGCAGCAGTAGCAGGAACAGAAATGGGATGCTCTCCACTGCTGTTTTTCAGCAGATCCTGGTGCTTGGAGAAGTTATTAAACCACGTGTTGCACACATTTTCCGAGCTGAGGTCGGAATTGCCAGTTTGTTTGGGCTTCGCCATGGTGAACAGGAAACCTGGTTCAATCATAATCTTTCCTTCATTGTTCTGAACCAAAGAACCATCCATCCTGCGGACGACAGGTGGACTGTAGTAAATCCGAATGCCCGTTCTGTCTGGTGCTGTGTAACTCCTCTGCATTTGTTTTTTGTTGAGTTGTGGATTAACCAGATTTGCAGCCATGGTGAAGTCCCAAGATGAAATTACAGGCATTTCAGTTTTTGATTGCTTGGTTAGCTTGTCCTCTGATTTCTCATATAAGGAATCGTCATCATTGGTCGTGTGTTTCCGATTCTTTTTGTTCAACTCCTCCAGATTTTTTAAGCTTTTTGGGGAGGGGCCAGTTGTGGGTGGTAAATATGGAGATGTATCCAGTAAGCTCTCAAACTCAGACATTGAAGAAACCGACTTGGCTCTAAAAATAATGTATTTAAAAATGAATTATTTTCCTTGCACGAAATAAAAGAATGGGCTAAGGAATGAATTATAGTGCCAACCTGACTTTATTTTTAATTTGGCAAGGCAAGTTACCAGGGGAATTAAGTGATTTACAATTGAAACACAAGTTAGGTACCACGTATTGCACTGTAAAGAAAATAAGAAGCAACCCTGTTAACTCCAAATCCCTTGCAAGGGTGGACTTCCCATGCCACTCTGGACTGGGTGTAAATGAATTGAGAGTGCATGATATTGGAGAATAGAAACAATCGCAGGGTGCTGCTAATCTCATATGGTGATGGAGAGTACTGTAAACTACAGGGAAATCTGCTATGGTTCTTTCAATTTACTTAGCATCACTCCCACATTCATTGAAATTATTGACTCAGCATTTAGGTTACACACAAAGGGGGTCTATTGTTATTCCCGTAGAAAGTTAAGCATCGATAATAACTTAAGTTGTTAAAACAATAAAGCAATTCCATTGGGTAGATACAGAAACAAATTCCTCTTATGGGGGAATCCACAAGAAAGACAATCTTAAAAATATTGCAACTACTTCATCAGATTTTCACCCAAGAGATATTGGAAATCTGAACCACAGTGCCTCAAGAGTGTGGAACGTTTTGTCAATTGAAAATTTCAAAGACTGTCAGATTCTAATGGGACATGGAACTTGGGGAATAACTGGAGCTGACCGACAGATCATCCACGAGGGACTGCATGATCTACTTCTCCTACTATTCTCATCCATTCCTGTGTATCAGAAATTTCACATTTTTATGAGGATCAGCTCAATACAAAGAAAATCTAAGTAAAAGTTGGTTAATTTGGACTGTGGCCAAGTATCAAACTTGGGATGAAGCAAAGGAACTGCCAAGTAGTGCTGATTTTATGCTAAACTTTTCTACAATTACAATCTAATTTCTTAATCTGCAATATTTACCGTTGTAAATTAGTTCCCTTTGCTTCCAATTCATCAGAAGTTTCTTTTATGTTGTTTCTATGTTGCAGCATCTGAAAAAATATGAACAGGTAATGTTACTTAGAAATAATAAAGTGGCTACGTGCAGGTTCTGGTTAATCTATTTTGATTTCCCTAAAATTACAGACTATATCTGAAGGTCACATAGCATCTGGAAAACCCACCTGATCCCTGTGCTAGGCTGACAATAAAACCCTTGAGTACCAATGCCACAAGGCCTCTGCAGGTCTTTGATCTTCTGCCTCATTCAACTGAGACAGCAATTATTCTTCTTAGGCAGTGCCTCAGGGTTGAGGATGACTTAAATGCAGCAATTACACACAGCAGAGTTGAGTGGGGAGGAGGTGGATTTCCCCCAAATGCTGTGTAATTTTCAAACGCTGTCTAAACCCATTTGGAAACAGTGCAAAGAAAATTTTCTACCATACTTTTATTTTTAAAAATCTGATTCAAAAAAGAAGTCTAATGACCTGCAGGAATTCAGTGTAACCAGAACAATGCGATTTGGTGTGGTGATAGATTAATTCATCTTTTAATCTTAAAACAAGTCAAAGCTTTTTATCTGTAATTAATAATCCACAATTAATGCAGCATTTTCATGTTTCTCAAGATTCAAATTGAATCATTACAGAGAAGTAATGCGAGATTATTTTTCCCTCCCAAAAATAAGAAAATATTCTCTAGCATTGTATCTGTGGAAATCCAGCATTTTGTTCTTATCATCTACACTGTAATCTTGTATGCTTTTAGATTCAAACTACTTCCTTTCTCTAAAACGAAAGCACCATTGCATTTAGTGAGTTGAACATTGGATATCTGCAAGAGGATCCAATCATGCTTTTTCCTCCTTTAGGCAAGAGATTTTCCTTTCAGTAGAGTTATTAAAATGCTCAATTTCCAGGCAAAGTAAAGAGAAGAAGCTCCACTTCACTGGGACCTCCTGTGCATTGCCAGAAATACAACCTGATGGGACATGCCTGGACAAGGTGCAGGCTCAGCAAATCATGAACTGAAGATGGGGAATATTACTAGTCTCCAATCTAACTGCTAATGCTATAGGTTAAAGGACCATGCTCCTGAGAAATTCAAGGCACAGGAGCAGATTAAAAATTGAAAATTAGACTCTAGTTTCCAATATTGCCTCCCTGACAATCTTTAAAATCTCAAGACCATCTAATTGCCATTTGCCAGAGCAGCTGGAGGGAATGATTCCAATAGCCAAGAACAACAGGTGCATCCCTGCTTGCACCCCTATCGCACTGTGTGTCTATTCACATGCGTTCCCATTAAAATAGGACACTGAGCAAGTATTTCCACAGAGTAGGAAGATTTTGTTTATGCAGTGGCAAAATACATCAAGCCTTACTATGGCATGACACAAGTTCATTTGACATGCACAAATACCCGATAGGGAAATTAGAATGGGCAAATAAGGCTGATTTTTGTTTTTGCATTGATACACTGACACCCATGGCATCACTCCTGTAGACAAGCAAAATGACAGAGTCACCTTGGCCCTTTTTATATTAAATAATTATGAATAAGTTTGCTGCACGATATTGGAATAAGTAGAACGAGATTAGTTCATTCATTTCATGGTGTGTGAGTTCTGACAGTTTCATATAACATGGTGCTGTCTCTTTGCGAGTTGTCTCAGACATGTGAAAGCTATCACTTGTAATTAATTCCTTGTAAGTGCGTTGTCTGGCACAGGATTTTGCCTGGTACTTTAGTGGCTTTGGTCTTTTATTCACCTCAGCAGTAGATGTAATGATTTGGATGCCAAATTTTCACCATGCAGAGCATTTGAGTGGTCCCTCCTGTGTCACCAAAATATGTTCCTAAAAAGGTGGCGAGCAGTATCTAAGTGAGCTTTCCAGCAGCACTCCTGCTTTTTCCTAAGCAATGTATACATGTTCTATTATTCAGTAAACTTGCTGCATCAGCATTTGCCTGGACATTGTGGTAATACTTATATTTAGCGGTATCCTAATTGCAATTAAATATTAGGATAACTACACCATCATGGTACAACTCACAATTTAGTACTGCTTGTCCCATCAAAACCACAAACTCCCCAGAGAACAGAGTTTAGTGATGCTAACAGTGTGGAGAATGCTAAATGGGATTATTTATATCCTAGGGGCTTGGGACAGCTTTACACTATGGTAGTGCCTTCCTAAAGTAAGTGCATTCCGTTGTTTCTTTATAAATTCATAAACTTTAGGAGACAAAATCTTGCAGACAGCAGTAATTTTTTTTGGTTTGTTCCCCTTGTACGATTTTGCAAATGGATGGACTTTGCAAGTTTGTGCTCCACTGTCAGGAGTGCAAATATGCAAAGTCCACTCATAACTGCTGCATAAATATTAAAAACTAAATTTAAATCTACAGTAAGAAAATTTCTGGCCTGTCATTACCATAAAAATTAGTGAATATTCATTATCTACTGGATACGTCTCACCACAGCTAATAGCTCAACTACTGCAACACACGGCATTCCTAGTGTGGCAGGGAAATGGAAATTCACATTCTTTGCTCTGCTGCACCACACACCAACATTCAGGCAGGTAGGTTTACACATGGTGGGAACTCAGAGAAACCTGGCAAAAAGCAGGGATCTTGAGTTTCCTAGTGATGGTGCTGTCAGAGCCAGCAACCCCTTATATATTTTGGGGGCCACAGCACTGGAACCTCAGTTTCATTCTGAAAATGATACCACAGAGCTAGAAATACTTTGAGAGCAATAAGATTTTTGAGTCATGAAGAAACTCTTTTGTACTTACCTGATTGATCCTGTGTTGCATTTCCTTCAGACGTTGCTCACTGTGGCTCCGTTCATTGTTAAATCGATCCAGTAACTCTAACTTTTCTTGACTCCAGTTCTTCTCACTGATTTGAAGCTGCTGTGTTAGATCCATTACTGCACTGTAGGACTCTGCGAGTAGCTGCTGATGTTCTTCCCTCTCCCACTTCAAAGCGGTCTTCAGATCACCAGGAGATTTCTCAGAAGCCAGTTTCCCAGCCCTACCTTCCAGCTGTTTTGGGACAGTTAAACATTCAGTTCCTTACTCTGAATCCCAGCATTTTTTTTCTAAAGCTTCCTGATTCTAACCCTTAACAGTGCAATGACATGCAAAAGACTTGGTTCTTGCGATCTGATGGCTGATGTTACCTCCCTGGTGATTTCCAGTGCTTTTCCTGTCCTTCTGGCACTTACATAAAATGCATGACAAAAACACATTCCTTGCTTTACTTTTTAAAACAACCTTTGGTTTACTGATTTTATAAAATAAAATTGTGTACTTCAAACATTTTCTGGAATGTAGATAATTCCCACTTGTCTGATTACACAGGAGTAAACTCTGGAGTCTTCTTACTAGAAGCAGGGAATTGCAATAGAGAGGGACCACTATAACACCATTGCTCTGGTTCTTTCTACCATGGTTATGACAACTTAAATATTCTCTCTGTGATCTGCATGAGTTTCCTCTGGGTGCTCGGTTTCCTTCCACATCCCAAAGATGCGCAAGCTGATAGGTAATTGGCCACTGTAATTGCCTCTCATGTGTAGGTGAGTGATAGAATCCAGTGGAGAGTTGATGGAAATGTAGAGAGACTTAAATAGGATTAGTATAAGTGGGTACTTGATGGTCAGCACAGTCTGTTTCTGTGCCTTATGCCTCTGTAACAAGCACAACTTCCCTGATAAAAATGAATTCCAGGATTAGATTTTTGGGTCACCATGTCCTAGAGGAGGCAGTAAAATCTTTTAACTTTCAGTGCACAAGTCCCTATATTTGGAGTGGGGCCTGTGATATGTAAACCTACTTTATAATCCACTGACAGCAGGATATCATCTGACTTCAAGAATATTACCAGAAAAGCAAATGAAATTGAGTAACCATAAAAGATTATATGGAGAATGACTGAAGTCTGCTATCAACATTTTCAGAACAAAACTGAGGTATCTCCTCACTCAACTGAGTATTCTCTACATGTCCCTGCCACAGACAGACAAATAGTTCTCAGCTGAGGTGAGCACAGAGGCCAGGAGCATTTTCTGCATCCACAGTGACACAAACGCATATTTAACTGAAAGAATGCATCTCATTTCCATGCTTCATTCTGCTTCATTGTTTAGACTCAAGATTTTTATCTCAGAGAACTGCTCCTAAGAGACTGCAATCTTTATCCATTTCTAATATGAGCAAGTCTCGGATGACAAATGTTTTCTTCTGACTCTGGCTTTATCACACCAAATATCCCCAGTGAGGTCATCCAAGAAATGGTACGGTTCTGACTCTTAACCCTGAAATACAGGAAGACAGCCTAAAGAATAGACAGATGTGTGGTGTCTTACATGACCTCAGGACATCCCAAAATCCTTTACATGCAATGAAACATATTTGACATGTGGTCACCATGATCATCTTCTTAGGCAGTCCCTCAGGACTGAAGATGACTCACTTCCACTCTGGTTTTGTGTGCCCCGAAAGGACTGACTGTACACTAATGCAATGCTTCCGTGCTCCCAATGTACGGATTCAAGGATTCTCGATATCATCCTGATTATTCCTCCTCCACTTTCAGAGATCATGGGTCAGGGATTTCCAAATGTCAGTGGGAAAGGCTTTGAACACATCCTCGAATCTTTTTCTCGGCATTCCTTGTAATCTTTTTCCTGAACAGAGCTTGGAATATAATGTCTGTTTCAGGAGTCATGACAGTTAATTTGCTTATAACAAGCTTTAAAGAAGAACCGTGAGATAAGGAGTAGTTAATTTCCTTATCCTGATGTCGACTGAGGATTAAATTTTGGCTAGTATGCCGGAAATATCTCCTTTCCTCTTCTTCACAACAGTGAGATGGGATCTTACAAGATCATCAGAGATAGATGAGTCTGTATTTAAGATCTCATTTGGAAGATGGCAACACTGATAGGACTTCTTCAATCCTGCTCTGGAATATTGATCTAGATCTGTGCTATCAGGACCAGAACCTTGAATTTTCAAAAGGTGAGAAGGCTACCTATTGCTATATGGGCTGATACCTACAAACCATATCATATTGACTATCATGTATCACAATGGATTGTAATTTCTTCTTTCAGATTGAAATGTTCTTGGTGGTTGTGGAGTAAAGGTGAAGGTGCCAACAGTCTATGATGATTTTGGGTATAGGAAAAATAGACCAATTTAGGGCCGAATGGAGATGCAAACAAGTGATCGTTTACAGATTGTTTAGCTTACAATAACTTGAATACGGCAGTCTGGTTTGACACATTTGTACCTTACCAATCAAATAATCTCATTTCAAAGGCTGCAAGTATTACAGACTAACATTTGCACCGCAATTTAGACCAAGGAAGGCCTAATATGAATGCAAACTTAATTCTCCATTTATTTCTGGCATCAGAATCTTGATGTTATAAAATTTCTCACAGGTGAGTAATGATAAAAAAGGTCAAGTAACCTGCTGGAACTCATCAACGATTTCAAATCAAATTTTTCTAGTCCACTTACGACACTGAGAACTGCCTGGCAATGTGGATAATTAGCTATCTCCTGTTCACAAAAAGGTCAAATCCAATCCAGCTATTTATGGTCCAATCACTCTACACTCAAGCATGAGCAGACTGATGCTCCTGAAGATGGATCAAAGAGCTGAATCTCAGGGGTGAAGTGAGAGTGGCTGCCTTAACATCAAGGAAGCATTTGACGGAATGTGGTGTCATAGATCCTTAATGAGAAAGGGTATCAAGAGTAAACACTCCAGTCATATCTCTGACAAAGTAAGATGGTTGTTGTTCGAGGTCAATTGTCCCAGCCACAAGCTATCAATGAGGGAGTTCCTCAGAGCATTGCCCTGAGCACAACCATTTTCAGCTGACTTTCCTGTCATCATAAGTGGGAACGTTCACTGTTGAGTGACATAGACAAGGTGAATGGTCACAGTCCTTTTCCTAGGGAGCCTAAACCAGAGGGATAGGTTTAAGGTGAGAGGGGAAAGATTTAAAAGGGACCTGAGGGGCAACTTTTTCCACACAGGGGCTGGTGGGTAAATGGAACAAGCTGCCAGAGGAAGCTGTAGAAGTGGGTTCAATTACAACACTTAAAAGAAATTTAGAGAGATATGGCTATGAAAGATTTAGAGAAATACGGGCCAAATACAGGGAAATGGGATTGACTTAGACAGGCATCATGGCTGGCCTGGATGAGTTGGGCCAAAGGGCCTGTTTCTTTGCTGTATAACCTTGACTGCAAAATATTCAATTCCATTCCAAACTCTCAGAAGATGAAGCATCTGTGCCTGTAAACTTAGATAACATTCAGGAATAAGCTGATATGTGTTAAGAAACACATGTGCTGTTGAATTGCCGGACAATTACCATCTCCAA
This sequence comes from Rhina ancylostomus, assembly GCA_030265395.1. Classification (NCBI taxonomy): domain Eukaryota; kingdom Metazoa; phylum Chordata; class Chondrichthyes; order Rhinopristiformes; family Rhinidae; genus Rhina; species Rhina ancylostomus. The sequence continues at coordinate 27,152,507 of JARFYF010000036.1, forward strand.
CAAGACAGAATCTAACCACCTACCCTTAGCATTCAATAGCATTATCATTGCTGAGTCCTGAGGGTCATCATTGACCAGAAACTCAACTGACTAGACATGTTAGATACCATGGCTACAAGAATTGATCAGAGGCTGTGTATCCTGTGGTGAGTGATTCAACTCCTGGCACACCATCTACAGGCATGAGTCAAGAGCATGATGAAATATTTTCCACTAGACCACATCTAACAATATTCAGAAGCTGACACAGCAGCCCTGTTAGGTGGTATCCCCCTCCACCATCCCAGTGGCTG
>JARFYF010000036.1:27173148-27193084 GCA_030265395.1 Rhina ancylostomus
TTGTTTTTACCTGTACTACCTCAATGCACTCTGTACTGACTCAATGTAACTGCACCGTGTAATGAATTGACCTGTACGATCGGTGTGCAAGACAAGTTTTTCACTGGACCTCGGTATAAGTAACAATAGTAAACCAATACCAATACCAATTAAAAAAAACAAATAAATAAATGTTTTTCTTTCTATTTGCATTTCTTGATGCATGTGCAGACAATGTGGCTTTGCATTGTGGAAAATCACAATCTGGATGGTTTTCTAGGAACGCAAACCCTCCTCTCTAGTAACTTGGGAGTCGTCTGTATTTAAAATGAGATCTCCCCATCCCCCCAACTCCTCACTCAGGACCTGCTCGCTGCACTGTAGGGTGAAGGAGGGAGGGATATGGGACAAGGGGATAGATAAGAGATAATAGATTAGATATAAGGACAAGATGCTGGGGGAAGGCATATGGGACAAGGGGAGAACATTCAACCCCTTGCGCCTGCACCCAGTCCAGTTTCAGGTCCCTGCCCATCACGTTGCTCTGCCTTCAATATCCTGTCCATCTCAGGTATTTATTTAACGGACTGAACATCTACTGCCTCCTGTGGGTTCTTCCCCCAATCAACCACAACCAATTCTTTCACACCCATGTGGTTTGCTATGTTCAGATTTAAGATCAGCTTCACTTTCAAACTGGAGGTAAAATTCTGTCATTTCAATGATCACTCTTCCCCACAGACCCCTTTGATTACTTCACTGCACAACACTATCCGTTTCTATCACTGTGTCTTCTTTCTCTCTCTCCTCTTTCTCTGCCCCCTTTCACTACACAGACCACCTACATTTTTGTCCAAATCGTTTGTATCTACCACACACAACTGGTCCCAGCACCGATCCCTGTGGAATGCCACTGGTCACAGAGCTCTTTCCCACGCCTCTTTCCCAGGGCACCAGTGCTCAATACAACAGGGCATAGCTTTAAAGTAATGGGTGGGAAGTTCAGGGGAGATGTCAGAGGGAGGTTTTTCACCCAGAGAGTGGTAGGTGCATGGTATGCGCTGCCTAGGGTGGTAGTGCAGGCAGATACGTTGGACAGGCTCAAGAGATTGTTGGATAGGCATATGGAGGAATGTGGGATAGAGGGATATGCAGGAGGAAAGGGTCGGATAGTGTGAGGTGTGGCTTGATGGGCAGCACAATATGGTGGGCCGAAGGGCCTGTATTGTGCTGTATTGTTCAATGGTTCTTACACACTGGAGACAATTTACTAACCTATCAGAGGTGGGAGGCGATGGTGGTGCTGTTTAGGATGGGCTTGTGATGGCCAATTGTACACAGTGACCTCACTTTTTAATCCTCCCTCTTCCAAACAATGTGAAGCAGAATTCACTGAGTGTTGGTTTGCTCACCCAACTTGGAGAAATTTGGAAAGAAAGGATAATTTCTTGTCTAGGTGGAAAGGAAAATTATCATGGATTTGGGAGTGGATGGAGAGTTTGGGGATAGAGGTTTAAAACAAAGGAGGTTCACAGAGTCTTGGAAGATTTGCTCTAAACTTGATTTCGATAAGGCAGGAGAAGGGAAAGATGGGCAGTCTGCTCCTGAGTATAAGCAAAAATGCATGCTCTATTGTGGGGCACCTGGTTTCACAAATGTTAGGAAACCAGGTGTCCCACAACTGCAGTAGGTGAGGAATGGTTTTTGTAGAAGGTAAGGTCTTTACAGAGCATGAGATGGCTGGATTAGCAGGAGAATTTTCCCTAGTCCCTGAGACTCCTCCACCATCAGAACATTTACCCATCTTCCTGATCCTGCTTGGTCCTGGTTAGTTACTGGTCCATTGTAAATATCACCTGTAAATGAGTGATAAAATCAGTGAGGTTGGGTGGGTAGGGTGTGGGGGGAGGTGTGCTTGCAGTTGATAGGAATATGAACAGAATAAAAAGGGATTAGTACAGGATAAATGTAAATGGGTGCTTGATGGTCAGACTTGGTAGATAGAAGGGGCTGTTTCCATGCATTATGATTCTAATAGTCTCCAGAAACAGATTTTATTCATCACCTGGGATGGATATCAGACTTACTTTGCTTTGTAGCATACTTCAAAGTCCATTTAGTCCAGCTGGAGGTCAACCCTACAAGCAGAAAACCTGTCACTGCCAAGAGAAACAGATTATGCAGTCAATGTTCCACTGTCTGATAATTTCAACTTAAAGTTTCTCAAGTAAAACTTAACTGCACCCAGTGCCTTTGCAACCAACCCCTGTTACGGTTCAGCCCAATAACTCCCTCTTACCTCCCCATCTATGCCTGGAATAGAATATCTAACTCTATCTGTGTTCTCCCTTTAGTATATTTTATTGTGCACTGCTGGGAAATGTTCAAACAGTAAGATATGCTGGTACAGTTCTCCTTGCTTTCTTGAGTCTTCTGACCAAAATGTTTGTTTGCTTGATAAATAGGGGCTGCCTCTGCATTAATTTCTCAAACACTTTTTTTGCATAAGGATTATCTAAATTTGAGAACTGCTTATCTCTACTCGCTATTCTTTATAATCTCTCTTAATTTGCACTATGGTTGGTTAACCTGAATTCTCTCTGTGACCTTTGAGGCAAGGATTATGTATTTAGGTATTTGAAGCAGTGGTTACTGGGGAGTTGTCGGAGAGCTTAACCGCTGGTGGAAGCTATTAAAAAGATGGGTGGAATGCATGCATAGGGTCGATGAGGCCTTCTCATAGAGTCATACAGCATGGAACAGGCCCTTTGGACCAACTCATCCATACCAACCAAGATGCCCATCTAAGCTAGTCCCATTTGCCCGCATTTAGCCCATATACCTCTAAATCTTTCCTATCCATTTAAGATATAAGATTTCTTTATTAGTCACATGTACATCGAGACACACAGTGAAATACATTTTTTGCGTAGAGTGTTCTGGGGGCAGCCCTCAAGTGTCATCACGCTTCCGGCGCCAACATAGCATGCCCACAACTTCCTAAATTGTACATCTTTGGAATGTGGGAGGAAACCGGAGAACCTGGAGGAAACCACACAGTCATGGGTAGAACGTACAAGCTCGTTAAAGACAGTGGCTGGAATTGAACCTAGGTCGCTGGTGTTATAATGGCATTGTGCTAACTGCTACATACCCTTCAGTTTTTAAATTGTCAAACAAGTTGATTGCACGCAAGGGGAACAACATATTGCAATTTAAAGAGTATCACTGTTATCCTAATATTAACAATTCCCTATCATGGACAAATACGTGCAAGCCAGCTGGGGAGAGGGTGATGATTCAGAGAGTGAATCGCTCCTCAAACACTTCATCTGCTGGTCAGCTTCAAACCAATTGACAAAGTATTTAGGAGAAAGAGAATACGGAAAGAAAGGCAGCACCCCCTTGTCATCCTCGTATATAAAAACATGAAAAGGTACGTTATGCAAAGCCTTAACTGAAGTATTATTGATAAAGATTCAAAAACAAGATCTGTATTATGCATGCAAGCAACAGAAGACTCATCCAGAGATCATGAGCCTGTCTTAACTTGCTAAATCTAACAAAGGAAGATACAAGCACTGCCAGCGAGTTACAGACTGCGCATTTCAAATTATGTACAGCTTTCTAACGTAAGAAATTACTCCTTTGCAAAAGTGCAAACCATGATCACTCAGCGAAAGCTCTCAGGCATTTTTCTAGGGTCTCCTAACACCAACCATCAATTCCCACCGCTAGGGTGAATGGAATTTTTATGTTGCGACCAAAGCTGTTCTGTAATTAGATGATTTGAGAATCTTATTAAACTGTAGAATTGTTGGCAAAGAGCCATGGTTGTACTTAAGGAAGTTTTCAAGCAGCTTGTTCAAATACAGTACCCTCAGAGCTATCTGACCAGCTACCAGCAATTTCTGAACTCCAGTAACAGCTGTAATACTGGCAGTGAAAACCTTTGTAATGTGGTATGCACAAGAACATTTCCAGATATGGACAAGAGTGCCACACTTAATCACATCTGTCCATTTCAGTTTGTAGTCATTTTGCTCGGATGACATGGCAGTGAACTTCTTGAAATATTACACTGCCATTAAAGATGATCCCTTGGATGACCCTTCTAATTACATGTCTGTTACATTACTTTTATTCCAGTTTTCTTTGCTAATATACGTGTATCTTAACAGATAAATTCAAGGACCATCCTAACTAACTTGTACACATGCATAAATCATTGTTGATGTCTCATCTACTAGAAGGTTAAAGACTCTCACATGGAGGTCATACAACTGGAAATATTTATTAAAAAAAAACACCATTGTCCTCCATGAAACTGAACAGGCTCTGTACCTGTGGCAAGGGTTTCTTTTCTTGTTTTGTGGTGACACGGCTATTTCTCTTCTTCAGGGAACTCTGGAAAGAGAAGAAACAAGATACTTTATTATATTTATAGATGCTTAAGATCAATGGCTTTAATCTATCCCAAAAAATCACAGAATCAGTGGTCCACTGCTCACTTTCCACAAACCCTGTTGCCTGCTTTATTAAATCAAAAACATCATGTGCATACGATTATCTGTCACAGATCACTTAACTAAGGATAGCAGCCAGATACAAACTACACTGTTTATGCTCACTGAACATGGAGGAGATAAAAAGACTAATAGAATGGGTATTTGCTCATCAGGTTCTTGGAGAAAAAGAAAATCACCACCATTTATTTCTGGTTGAATGTGATACAATAACGTTTAGCTTTCTGACTGGCTATGGGCATCTGTAAGCATGCACATAGTACAAAAAATTGGACTGAACTAGGGTCAATCAAGGTGCACTTGACCTTGGATGAACTGCTTTCTTTGATCTTGTTCATAAATTAATCTGAATTTTCATCTCCCACTGAAATCCACATGGTGACGTTGAGTGGTACCAGCTGCTTCAGTACTTTAGAAAAAAGCCAGCGAATGGAACACATCTTTAATTCTAATCACACAATAAAATGACTTTGTATCCAAAAAGGGAAGATGATAAGCTTATTTTAAAATAAAACGAGCAGTATGGTAAAATTCTGATAATCTGTTGTCTTACTGTTTGGAAATTCAAATCATTAGGCATTAGGTTCATGTTGTCCTGTTTCCCGTGTTTCCTTTAAGCTTAGCGGGGCCCTGTTGCCCTGCTTCTTTTAAACTTACCTGGTTCTATTTCCCACAATCACTTTGAACTCAGTGGGTTCACTGGAAAATTTATTATGCCACTGTGAAACATCTTTAAAAAAAGAATTAAACGTGTGTTGGTGTGTTAACAGGAGTAATATCCAATAGTCTGGCAAGTCCCCAGGGTGCCAGATTAACAGAACGTTATTGTACTCTGTTCTGAAAGCACTTTCGGACCATCCCTTTTTGGTTTGTTACTTTTCCATCTACTGGTTTATTCCATTTACTGGTTTATTCCATTTACTGGTTTATAATGGAAGAAATACTTGTATCACATATACACTCCTTCCATTCATTTAAAATCTGTTACAGCCAACCTCTGTTCTAGCATTCAATTCTTTGCTAATAAAGTGATTCATTATTAGGATAGTATTGAATGCTTTATGCCTACTTCTGCAACAAGGTCATCAATCATTGGTTTTGATCAATAGACTGAGGTGCATATGAAAAAATGCTTGTGTCAGATATCAGTGGGCAAATTAAGCAGTGCTTTATCATTACTCTGGTCAAAAGAAAATTCGAGGTAAAATGTTCTCACTTCGTTACCTATCAACCATGTGTTTGATGACAGCCAATGACTCTTGGTCTACCAAGTGCCTTTTTAAAACAAAATCCTTCAAGCTCAAATCACACCATTATCTGCTGCTCTCCATTTTCTTAACCTTTTCTGAGCCCTCCAGTTTATACTTCTTTGTATCCCCTTTGACCTTCTCCATTCTTTTGTCATTGCTGCATTCAACAACCAGACCCCAAGCTTTGGGAATTCCTTCCCACAAGAACAAAAAAATGAAAGCAGGAGTAGGCCATTCAGTCTTCACTATTCAACACAATCAAGGATTAGCCTCTATCTCAATGTCATATTATGCTCTCTTCACATTACCCCTGATGCCTTGTGTGTAGAAATCTATTTACCTCCTTCTTAAATATATTCAGTGACTTTGCTTCCTTCTGTGATTGAGAATACCACAGGTTCATCACCCCCTCCCAAGTGAATAAATTTTTCCACAACTCAGTTATGTCTTCAACACTATTCTGAGACAATGAGCTCTTGTTCTAAATACAAAGGGAAATGTCCTCCCGATGGTTTATATATTTCAATGAGATCCCCTCTCATTCTTCTAAACAGGAATGGTTAACCCATTGTACTCCTCTGTGGCAAGTAACCCTTACCTAGATAAGGTGACCGAAACTGTACACACTACTCCATGTGTAATCTGTAGCAAAACACCATTACCCCTTTTATAAAAATTTCTTGTAATGGCGGCCAACATAGTATTTGCCTTCTTAACTGCTTGTTTTACCCGCATGTTTACTTTCAGAAATTGGTCTGCAAGGACATCCAGGTCCCTTTGTGCATCAACATTTTGCAGTCTCTCGCCATTTAAGTAATACTCTGTTTTTTCATTTCCTTTCAAAGTGGATAGCTTCACATTTATCCTCTTTATTTTGCATCTTGCAGGCATTATACTTGTATTTGCCAAATGTAGGCCTCTGATTTCTCCTCACAACTCACAGTCCCATGCATTTTGACAAGTTCCAACAAACTTGAAAACACTGCATTTGGTTCCTCATCCAAATCAACGATGAATATCGTGAATAGCTGGGGCCCACGCACCGAACCTCGTGGTACCTCAATTGTTGCACCTGTCAATGTTTGAAAAGTTCAGTTTATTCCCTCTTTCCATTACCTACCAGTCAACCAATTTTCAATCCATTCCAACATATTACCCAAATTCCTTGTCCAAAAATCTGTCCCCTCTCTGATTTAAAGCTGCTGCATAAAACCTATCTCCATGCAGCCTTTTTCTTTGGCCGTGTATCCAACTTTGTCTGATTGTGCTCCTGCACAGCACCTTGGGATGTTTTGCTCTATTAAAGGTGCCTAAAATTGCAAACTGTTGTTGGTCAGAGGATTGTTAATGGAAATCATACTGTTAAATGAACAATTTGGAAAAAGTATCATCACCAAGCTGTCACATTTTTCAGTGTCATTTTAAAGTTTCAGTGGCAACTAAAAATAAATGAAATAACCAACAGAACACTTGGGAATTTAGAAGCTATAAAAATCTTTGTTCCCTGAGAAATATATGATGAAAATCTTGAACAATTCATAATAAACATAACACTAGAGCATTTTGCCATATGTTAAATGAGGATTTCAATCTCCCCAGTTACAAGGCAACAGTTCTGAGATGTCAGCCTGGCTCAGATCCCAGAAAATTGCTTGATTTTCTCCACACATTCTTATGCGATGATGTTAAAATAACGTAGGTTTTAACTTAAAACCAAAATCTATTTGCGTGGTCAAGATGCTCCTTTTGAAACAAGACTGTAGATGGGAAATTGCAAACAAACACATGCAGCAGTGAATGACAGACTTATTCCCAAAATATCAACCACCACCAAATCCCAATGAAAGATTTAATACAAAATTTTTTTTTAATTGCACTAAATAGCTGAACTAAATCTGTTATCCAATTTCAGAAACATTCACAACTGTACAGTCAGACATTGCCTTTGTGCACGTTGCATTCTCGAGAAAATAATGGCTGGCTGTATCATTCAACGATGCGCCTTTTTTGTGGTCTCCAAGATTAGAGAATTGTATCCAATTATTTGAGGGCAAGTCTACTGACCAGCAACGATAAAATGCATCATTTATAGATATAGATTTGAGAAGTTACAATAATATGCTTCACATTTACCACCTGCATCTTGGAAACCAGTCAATTCGACTTTATTTGAATATAATCAAATTTCAATTGCTAAAATACCACAAAGATTACCAGACTCCAGAGAGGCTGCTATAGAAGCTCTCTCCACGGAGATCAATAAAAATGTTCAGGTCAGTTGCATATTCCATTTACTTGCTGGGATTTATGCCCAATAGTAATCCCCAGGAATAAACAAGAAAATAGCATTGTGTAAATGTAGCACTGTAAGTTTACATAAATAGCTTGCAGTTCAGTTTGCAACTTCAACGAATATTTGGTATCGAGTCTTTCTGGCTGAATATATCTTGTTACATCCGCTCACATGGCAACATGAAAGTGGCTTAATAACATGATAGGCTGTTGAGTATCCATAAACCAAGGGTTTGTTATCCAAGGAAAAAGGAGGGCCAGTTTTTCAAATTTGGTCAATTACAAGTATCCAAACCACAATGCACATAAATCCCTATTAAATAACAGTTCAGAGATTTAGTACTTTCTGTATCAGTGGTGGGCAACATTTTTGTGGAGGGCCAGATTTAAAATCCAAGCCACTTCCCAAAACCACACACGAGAAAAATATTTTAATTGTACATAATTCTGATATTTTTAGACATGTTTAAAGACACAGACACCAGTGTCCTGGAAGCTCCATTCAGCCTCCTCGTTACTGCTTTGTTGGCTTCATGCTGCCACCACACAGCTCTACATCTCTAGCGCTCCTTTCCATCTTGCCAATGACCTCCAAATATCTCATTAAACAAAAATGAGATGAGATGGTCTCTTGACCTCACAATCCACCTTGTTATGACCTTGCACCTTATTGTCTACCTGCAATGCATTTCCCTGTCGCTGTGACACTTTACTCTGTATTACGTTATTGTTTTTACTCTGTACTACCTCGATGCACTGTGTAATGAAATGATCTGTATGAACCGTATACAGGACAAGTTTTTCCACTGTACCTTGGTAAGAATGACAATAATAAACCAATATCAATATCAGTAAATACTCAGCTGGTCAGGCAGTATTTGTGGAGAGAAAAACAGAGGTAATGTTTCAGGTCAAGGACTTTTTAAATCATAACTTACAAGTGGCCATTCATCAGAAACACTCACTATGGATGTTGTCAGACCTACTGAGTATTTTCAACTTTTTTTTTGTCTTCTTTCAAATTTCTGGCATCTACATTATTTTGTTTTTCATCATCTCCCTTCTTGTTTTAAAATTGATCAAGTCTTTCTGTTTGGTGAGGAGAAAGGATTTTTATTTGAATGGCCTAAATAAAAGTCAACATTCACAATAATTCTGTGGAATTAGTGAAGCAGAGGTAAACTCTGCACTGTGAAATAAAGTCGACAATGAAACACTCCAAACCATTTAGGAAAACACCTAAAAACTTTTTTAAAAACTGGCTGTTCACAGCTTCCTCTCTGGGGCAAATATTTCCCATTCCCATGATTCAGGAAGCTGGACACATTTCCTCCCTACCCACCCTCAATAACGTCTGTATTTCAAAGCATCAGTTTTTTCCAGTATCCCTTGTTCACAAGCTTGCACCTGTTTACAGTAAGAGTAGCACAAGGGACGGAGGCAAGGGCAGAGATAATAGTAGAAACAATCTTATAGCCTAGAACCCGCATGTCTAAAATAACTCTGTAGAATTGCAGTTAGACCCAGCAAGAAACATTTTTCACAGAATTCTACACTGAATCACCAGTACTGTATCTCTATCACACAGTGACCTATATTAACCCACCAGTACAGTGTTCCAGTGTTATATGGAGAAGGTCCATGTCCAGAGTATTGTATTCCTAATATAAAAACAGAACATGCTGGAAACACTCAACAGGTCAGGAAGCATCTATGGAAAGATATGCTGCCAGACCTGCTGAGCGTTTTCAGTATTTTCTGTTTTTATTTCATATTTTCCAGCATTTTCAAGCACGGTACTCCTTTTTAAACCCAGTGACCTGGCTGTACCCACCAGCACTGTGCTGTTGTTATACAGGAAGAGACGTATGCCTGCCAGTGGAATACACCCATATCTTGACGTGGATACAGACCTGGATCAGGATTTGGGCAGAGGGGACTGGACCATGCCCAATGTGGTCCCCGGGTATTTCAACCCTGTGCACCCGACTCCAGGCCTAGTTGGAGTCCAGATGGACACTGGGGGTGGTTGAGCCCTACTTCTGATCTGTAGCTACAGCCTCCAGTGCTGTTCCTTGTACCTGCAACCTTCTGCCTGACGATGTCATGGGGGATGTGGGTGTCCTGGTAATTTGCAGGAACCAGTAAGATGAGTAACCAGGCAGGACCAAAGTGGATCTTGCAAGGTCACAGGGCCAACCAATGCTAGTGGACTACATGGAACCATCCCATGTGCTGGGCAAGGCCTCTGGCTCTAGATAAAAAAGAACACCTCCAAGGGTTTGAATTAGCTATTGGTTCAATCATTCAGGGTCAGGAGCACCAGGACACTTACCTCACTCTTAAAATTTGGGTGTGATTTTAAACAGGGTCCTTTCACAACTTCATCAGGACCCATCACCAATTTTAATTTCACAACCGAGCAGGAAACAGCATTCAACTAACAATTCAAATCATGGCCGGAAGAGACCAAACAGATACTTTAATGAACTTGTGATGTGAACACCAGAGATAAACTGCTTCTTTCCTACACCCTGCCCCCAAACAGGTAAAAGATCCTCTCCTGCTTTCTGGGACCTCGTGTGTGGAGCTACAGGTAATTTTTATTTCATTGCCTATCAAAAGCTAGGCGAGAATAACTGGAGCCACAAGGCGCAATATTACTCACTGAGTCATAGAATTTTAAGTGCTCAAAGTCAGGTGTACACCTCCACTTTCCCCACCTTTTATTTTTTAGCAAAATAAAAACAGAGAATAAGAACTGAATTGTAACGTCATTCTTCTCTGCATTACATTACAAGTCAGAACATCAAGTAGTTAAATTGCCATATGCATAAAAGACAGGAAAATACATAAACATACTTTGCTGTACAAATTTTGCTACATACCAGTTTGCTTCACTTTAAACACAACCTATTTTGTACTTTGGGGTGTACATATGACAAGATGTGGTACTTTACTGATGTAACTTCTTCCTTTCTTATCCCTACAGTAGATCATTGCTGCACAAAGCTTTGGCTCTAATATACAGTCATCAAACTAAAAGTTTACAAATGACCAACTTGAAATATAGATGTTTGGTTCACTTAAGGCGATTTACACCGCTGATGTTGGGAGCGGATTGTGCCCTTGTGATAAGGCTGTTTGAAAGAACACAAATCATTGCTATCTTGAAAACATAAAGGGAATGACAGCCAATTTAAAATTACACCTCATACGTTGGTGCATGCACAGAATTAATATGAGACTCAATGAGGGATGCCTCATATATCATACATGTCCTCTCACCCAGTGTGAGTGAACACAGCCACTTAAGTGTCAGGTGGTTGGGTTGTATGCCAGGGGAAGGATTTTTTTAATACCATGCTGGAGATACTCAGAGGAATACAAATAATATTCAATGTTCTTCCTCTAACAATTTGCTTGTAATTCTAGTTTTATTCAAGAGATGTAAAATTTAGCTGTTCTTTTCTTAATACTGCATACGTTTTGAAAGAGTGAGTTTTTTTAAACTGGGATTTAATAAGGTTTTACTCTAAGGATGACCATACTCTCCCAATTCAGGAATCCAATATCAGCCTGTACCATCGTCATCAGAATTCAAACTCAGACCCTAAAAGTAGTAGCTGAACAACCAAGGATTCAACCAAATATTTCTCATTCCACCCTGCCCCCCCCATCTATTTTCTTCACATTAGGAAGATGGTTATAAATGTGCCCCAAAAATTCATGTTTTTAAATAGACAAACCAGGGAGTAGTGATGGCATTTGGGGAATGGCAATATCATGGGACAACAAATACAATGGTGCAAAGTAGATAGTCTCTACCGGCAGGTGCTCACTGACCTTGTCACTACCATTTTCTCAACAGTTCAACTTTCCATTCTCAAACCGGCTAATTCCTTAGTGAAGTAAGACATCATTCTAGCCGTGTTTGAAACCACTTTTGATGAAGGCTACAAATCATTCACTCACAAATGCTGGAGGAACTCAGCAGGTCAGGCAGCATCTACGGAGGGAAATGAACAGTCGACGTTTCAGGCTGACACCCTTCATCTGGACTGGAAAGGAAGAGGATAAAAGCCAGAATAAAAAGGTATGCAGAGGGGGAGGAGCACGAGCTGGTGGGTGATAAGCGAGTCCAGGTGAGATGGGTAGGGAGGTAGGTGGGGGTAAAAAGGAATGATGTGAGAAGCTACGTGGAATCCTATCAGATTCCTTCTTCTTCAGCCCTTTTGCCTCTTCCACCTATCACCTCCCAGCTTTTCACATCATTCCCTTCCAACCCCTCCCCCACCCATCTACCTTCCCCCCCTCACCTGGACTCACCTATCACCTGCCTGTTCATGCTCCTCCCCATCCCCTTTCATTCCGGCTTCTGCCCTCTTTCTTTCCAGTCCCGATGAAGGGTCTCAGCCCAAGACATTGACTGTTCATTCCCTCCAATAGATGCTACCTGACCTGTTGAGTTCCTCCAGCATTTTGTGTGAGTTGTTCCAGATTTCTAGCACTTGCAGTCTCTCTTGTGTCTCTGAAATCATTCACTGAATTCCAGGTACACTGCATTTGCTTAATGTTAGTGGCAGAGAAATGGGCATTTTCTAAAGCAGAGATACATACCTTCCCACTACCAGCAACAGATATCATACTAGCAGGCCTACTTCAGGGGCCCACAAACCACTCAGTTCATCCATGGGAGCCACAGAGTGGGTCTGAGGAAATGTTAAGACTTTTAAATTTAAATTGTCTTAGAGGCAATAAACCAAGATGGGCCCTTCAGTGCCAGTGCACATTCTTACAAGCACATCTCATTCTGGCAGACTTACTACAATCAACACATGCTCTCGTAGTCACACCAGTAACGGGATATGCAATAAACAGTATTTTGTCATTCTTCTTAAAGAGATCAATAACAATTACAAAGAGTTCAACTTTCTAACCTTTTTCTCTGTGCATAAGTCACTGGCTTTTGCCTAATTGCTCATTTAATACTGTAACAGTATGCCCCTCCGAAAGACTGTGGTCAAAAGTTCCTGCTGCTCAAGTGTTAAGGCTTTGCCAAGCCTTGGTTTTATCAGTGAAGCAAGAGAAGAAACCTCCTAAACGTGAAAAGGTGTAAATGAGATAAGGTTTGTGAAAGCTTTCTGAAAAAATCTCCTAAAGTTTGGCTAAGATTATCAAAATTGCTCTGAATTGATCCAGGAAGTGGTGTTAATCAAGCAAGCTTTGTTAAAATAGAGTAGCAAGCCAGAATGGGTATTGGGCTGGAAAGTTTGAGGAAGTTCCATTGATTTGCAGCCTGTATATTAAACACAGGAGATTTCCTTTAAATTGAAATGGTCATTTCCTGTCACAAAAGCGTTGCTGCCAATTTAACAATGTTGCTCAGATGACAGAGACATAACCTTGTTAAAAAAGGTGAATATTATAAACATCTTCTTGTGAAAAAGTCTTACTTTTTACACTAATGATAACACCATCTCACAGTTGCCACCTTAAACAATGTGTGGAGAAAATTATCCCACCAGTTAATATATATGTGCCCAGAATGACAATATGATAATATTTTGTGTACATATTGTAACAGTCTGATGAGAATAATTGATGTTACATTATGGCATTGTGACAATTTTCTTTTAAGAATATTAGGATAACCTATTTCAACTTTAAAAGTGCTGCACACAAAAGGGAGCTGTCAACAGAGCTATAAAGAAATAGGGTAAAAGGAGATCATTAGAATATGGAGGGATCAAAAACAGGGACAATTCTAAGTAGAAACACTTGGAATGAAACCTGTATCCACATCATTAAAATTGGATGGCAGGAGACTACCAATAGGGGAAAGATTACCAGTATATAGTATGCAATTGGAAAGAAGTCCCTTATTCCATTTTTAAACTTTCTTCTTTCCTAGTTCCTGTCACTGTATAATAGGAACAAGCCCAGATAAAATGTCTGATCTTTTTCAAAAAGTATAACAATCCTGGATATTATTTTTAAGTTGCAGACACTGACTCCAGCAGCAAGGTATTTACAATTGTCACATTAGATTTGCTGTACATTACAAAAGATTTCAAAAGAAATATTAATGGAGAGACGTTGTACACAAGCCAATCAACCAAAACATAAGAAACATATACAGGCTGGCAATTGATAGATAACAACAGGTTATGTATATTAAACAGGAAATGCTTGTTTTGACAGTGATGCCCAATGTCCCATGTTTGAATTTTTAAAAAGTATTGAAAGGAATAGATAACAATTAGTGAAGTGCTTTCATTTGGACAACAGCATGGAATACCACCAATGTATGTCATCAAGGTGAGAGGATATAGCTCCAAGTCACTCTAACACTTCTCACACTCTCTTGAACTCCCAAAACTGCCGGGTTGGCTGCACTTGTACAAGCCTCCCTAAACAGGCATTAGGCATTGTTGTAAAGGGGAAGGGGTGGAGGAAGAAAAAGCAGAGAGCAGTGTTGTTTTGGATTGTATTCATGAATCTACTGCTAAATGGCCAAAAGCAACATTGATGGTGGGTGGGGAACTGGCAACTTGCCTTGCCAACTTGGACACGAGAGGTATATGTCTATACGAATAGGAAATGGAAACAATTGGGAAGGTCATGCTGGTGTTAGGGGTGGGGTAGTGGTAGATGTGGGTAGCAGATAGAGGAGGAGGACGTCGGGTGTAGGCTGTAGGCTGGATCAGAAGAATACAACTGCAAAAATGAAAACATCCAAGTTATGCGGCGTGCAAATTAACCTTTACAGAGCAAATGTCATCCAAGAATTTCAAACAATAGAAAAAAAAGCCTGAAAACATATAGCATCTGGACCATACTCTGTACAGAACAAAGCTTAATTTTGTGTAACAACAGATCATAACAATAAAAGCTGTACTGGAGTCCATCTGCGTATTGTAGGAGGTGGCATCAAACATACAACTAGCTCAAGTTCTTGTGCAGCACCAGAGAAGATGCAAAATACTTCAGCAACTGGCATTTACCTTCTTTATTTCCTCTGGCATTCAGAAAATCACCCATTGCTTCTAAAGCAGGAAAGATCAAATACAGTACTTTGTATAACCACCATAAATAATAGTCCTTTCGCTCATCACAATATTAATGTAATCCAATTGCAACAAAATGTTATAATAATGCCTCTTTTTGGCATAGATGAAGTGCTGGAAGACAAACTACATGATGAGAGTTTAATCTGTTTAACAGGAGGAGGAATGGGTAAGGGAGGGCAGAATATATTATGATAGTAAAACTTGAGAATTTTATTCTTAAGAACAGTTTAGTGCTGATTCAAGTATTTTGATTCACTAATAAAAACAGAAAATTGCTAGAAACATTCAGCAAGTCAGACAACATCTGTAGAAAGATTAAGGAAATATTTGCATTCACAATTAGTTCTGACAGACAGTCTCTGATCTGAAACATCAACCTTGTTTCTCTTTTCACAGATAGTATATAACATCCGGAGTTTTTCCAGCAGTTTTAAAAAAAAATTTATTTCCAATTTCCAGCATCTGCAGTTTTTTTTTTAAATTTTCATTTCAATTCACTAAACTGCCTTCTACTTAAGCAAATTTCTGACCACAATCAAAAATTTGTTCCAATTAATAGTCAACATACAGAGGTTGATGTTCACAGTCTTATCCCACAAATGCCAAGTATTTGGACTCAATTCCTGCCTCTGGAATCAACTCATTTATTTTACATACATTTATAGCTTTGTTTGTTAAAACAGCACACATATTGAGGTTGTACATGATAACACTGTCAGTAGAAACATCAATTTATATTCTCATATTAAAACTCTAATCTTAGTGGGTATTTCTTGAACCTTGACATCTGAGAATACCCGATCATCAGTGTCCAGACTGAATTGCTGAACAACTAATTATGTGGATTTGGAAGAAGGGTTTGCAATTGACTATTTTTATCTAATGTTTACAGAATTCCTAGTTGAAGCACATAATTAGGCTGCAAACTAATCATGAGTTTATTAGAATCTGACTGCACTTCCAGTCCTGTGACATTTCACAATGCTTGTATTCTGCATTCACTTTGTAGATCTAAAGATGAATGGAAGTATGCCAGGAAGCCACTAAACAGTGACAGATAATGAGGGTCTTGATGGTAACCCTTCAGTGTATATGACTTACTTAAGTAAAGAAACAGAAGATGGGTGAAAGGAAGGTGCTGAGGTGACAGAAGAAAAGTAAGTGGACAGAGGGAGATGGTAGTGCGATGGAAGGAGTGCAGCTCCAACAACAATTGAGAAGCTTAACACCATCCAGGACAAAGTAGCCAATTTGACTGGCACCCCATCCAAACCTTAAATGTTCAATTGCTCAACAACCATGCTTGCAGTGTGTACCAACTACAAAATGTTCTGCTGTTACTTGTCAAGGCTACTCCATCAGCATATCCCAAACAATGAAATATACTACCAGCAAGGGCAGTGGGTGAATTAAAAAGCGACTGTGTGCAAGTTTCTCTCCAAGTCACATGCTATCCTGGCTTGGAAATATTCTGTTGTTCCATCAGTCTCACTGATCCAAGTCTCAGAACACTCAAACTAACATTATGATAGGAATACTTTCACTAGAAGGACTGCAGCTGTTCAAGAAATGGCCCACTACCATCTATCAAGGATCAAGAAGTGAATGTTGGTTTGACCAATGTTGCTGCCAACATCCTGTAAAGGAGTAGAAAGGGTATAGAAGAAGTAATGAGGAGGAAGGTAAAGGGGAAGGAGTTAAACAGAAATATAGGAAATGAGAGAGAGGAAACATGTGACATGGAAAGACAACATGAGAGTGATGGGAGAACAGGCAAGTGGAAATAGGAAAAAGGACCAGAGGGGAAAATAGATGAGAGAAACAGGAAAGGGAAGTTATGTTAGAGGTCTGAAGAACACCATTAAATGTACAAAATCTTATGTAACCTGCCTTGCCACTGGCCAGTGGAACCTAAGTTCAGTGCCTCATCTGAAGAAGGGAATCTCCAAGTATACAGAGTGCTGTAATATTTCAGGGCAGAATCAGCCTTAAATATTTAGTTAGCAGTCGAAAAACAAGTTACAAATCTCTGCAGGAGACACTGAGATCACATGTTATTACAAGGAGAAAGCTATCTGCTCATCATGAAAAACTGAGCACTCTTATTCAGAACATCAAGAGGTTTGCAGCACATGTTCGGCTACATTCAGTCATAAGTGAAGTGCATCCTTTCATGTAAGGCTCCAGAGAGTGAAACTCCAGACAACAACAGCTGTCGTACCCATGTGGCTGACTGATGGCTATAAGAATGTAAAATAGTATGACAAAGATTCACTGAGAATTGAAGATTTTTGTTTGGAGGTAAATATCTTTTATCTACTTTGGAATACAAAGATGGTGCTCAAGGTGATTGACGGGGGCATCCTGACTCCATGAGGATGGGCATTCTGACCTTCACTTAACTAAGAAAATTTGGAGAATGGGAAGGCAAATAACAGTTGCAGTTTCTGTACAGTGAATTTATTCAAGGTGGACTCCACTTTCACAGATGTGCAGACCTTTAAAGAGAGGTATAGGAAAGAACTCTAGAGCTTGTGGCTTAGGCTGTAATGGTAGCACAAAGAAAATCAGGGATGGGCAAGAAAGCATTACTGGAGCAGGAGGATCATTCTCCAAGATACCAGGACTACAGGAATATAAGGAGATTATCAGGGGTTAGGCTATGGAAGGATCTGAAAGTAGATCTTGAACTAACATAGGTCAGCGAACACTCAACTGAGGGGTGAATGGGACTTGCTGCAGGTTAAGCCCTGGGTAGCAGTGTTTTGGTCAGAAACACTGCCATGAAACATTGAAAATTCTGCAAAATACAAATGAAAATCTTGACAACAAAAGAATGTACTTTCTGTAGCTAGCTGAGTTCAAACCTGTGAAATTAACTTCCATAAGTGATCCCCAATTCTTCATGCAACAAAAAGTTTGAAATATATAAACCTATACATCAATTTAGAAGCTCAGTAAACACACAAAGAATTTGAAAATGCCTAAATACATCAGCCAGAGGCATTTTCATCTGCTGTTAACCTGTTTGGCATTTGTAAAAAATCTGACCATGAAAAATCAGAGTGGAGCAACCTTGGGTCTGCAAAGGTCCACTCGATTTGATATACAAAAAAAATGGAATCAGGCAGGCCTGTAATTGGGCTTGCATCATCCTGCTGGGGGAGTTCTGAAGGACCAGAAGTCGTGCTGCACCCAATCCCAAAAAAATCTCTGCAATACACTGCTAGTCGCTGTGTGTATTCTCACTGGCTAGCTACGTTCACAGAAATTTTCCCAAAAAGTGGACGTGACATGCCGAACAAAAATTCTAATGGCAGAAAATTGTGGATGACATAATCTTTTGTGTGTAATCTTGGTCAAAAAATTGCAGCAATATAACCTTGCAATAATTTACATGGAATAACAGAATTATGTACTGTCTGTAAAGCTAACATGTAAGATTATGGATGGAATTCAATTCTTAATAAGACATCCATGACCAAATACTTCTGTTACACTTCTACTAAAAAGGTACATCATGTGCATACTTAAATGAAGAACATGATTTTACACCCATTGCTCCCATGAAGACACTAATTCAGGATAACACACATTGGATTACTGCCTGTACTGCTGTAATGACATGCCTCCACTCCTTCATGGAGGATGGTGATCAGCAAGGAGGCACAGTTGAAAACAGCAATACTTTAATGAGATGATTAATTTTATAATAGACAGGAGTAAATTCTGTTGACAATTATCACACTGCAAGGGCTTAGTCTTGATGCATGATAAATGAAGGGAAATGAAAGAAGAACCTGCTGCTAGATACCATCAGCATTGGAAACATAAAGAGATAAAACAAAGGACAGATATGCAAGAGGGAAAACAAATATTTGCTTCGTATGGATTAAAGATGACATTTAGAGCCATCATCCTCCAACTTTTTCCCTTTCCAACTCAGGTTTCCTGTGAATATAGAATGTTCCTGATTTTTTTTCAGAAAGAGAAGTCATACAGCATGGAAAGAAGCCCTTCAGTCCCACTTGTCCAGGCCGACCAACGCCAACCTGACCTAGTCCCATTTGCCTGCATTTGGTCCATATCCCTCTAAACCTTTTCTATCCATACACGTAGCTAAATGACCTTTAAATGTTGTAATTGCACCCGCTTCTACAATTTCTTCTGGCAGCTCATTCCACATACCTACCACCCTCCGTGTGAAAAACTTGCCCCTCAGGTCCTATTTAAATTCTTCTCCTCTCACCTGAAACCTATGCCCCCTAGTTATAAACTCCCCCTGCCCTGGGAAAAAGACTGTGACCAGTCACCTTATCCAAGCTCTCCAATTTTATATTCCTCTTAACCAAGTCACCTGCTCCAGGGAGAACAGCCTCAGCCTATCCAGTTTCTCCTTACTACTCAAGCCCTCTAGTCCTGGTAACATACTTGTTAATCTTTTCTGTACCCATTCCAGTTTAATGGCATCCTTCCAATATCTAGGTGACCAGAACTCCGCACAGTACTCCAAAGTGTGGTCTCACCAAAATCTTGTACATTTGTAACATGATGTCCCAATTCTTGTACTCAATGCCTGGACCAATGAAGGTAAGAGGGTCAAATGCTTCCTTTACAACTCTGTCTATACATGTCACCACTTCCAGGGAACTATGCACTTGCACCCCCAGTCTAACTGTTCTACAACACTGTCCAGGGCCCTGCCGCTTACTGTGTATGTCCTGCCCTGGTTTAACTTACCAAATGCAACACTTTGCAATTGTCCGAGTTAAATTCCATCTGCCATTCCTTGGCTCACTTTCCAAGTTGATCTAAA
>JARFYF010000036.1:27224527-27241121 GCA_030265395.1 Rhina ancylostomus
CTTTGGAATGTGGGAGGAAACCGGAGCACCCAGAGGAAACCCACACAGACACGGGGAGAATGTACAAACTCCTTACACACAGCAGCCAGAATAGAACCTGGGGTGTAATTACAGCTGGCGCTGTAATAGTGTTATGCTAACTGCCACTACACTGTTGATATCTGTCGAATCTGTAGGTTTCTATCTTACACAGTGGTTGTGCATTTTACAGTGAGTCTTGTTTGGCTCCCTTTGTGTTTAGTTCTATGATATTTGCAATTTTGACTGCAGTAGTTGTGGATTCAGGACAAGAGGTTCCATCGCATGCAGGGCAATCTTTGTGTCATGGTTTTTGGAAGGTTCACGTCATAGAAAGGTTTTAAAAATAATTAAAAATAAAATCTGCAGATGTGGGAAATCTGAAATAAAAACAGAAAATGCTTGATAATAAACAATTGTTCTGGTTCATTGGTTCATTTTAAAGCTTTCCTTGTTGCCATTTGGATCAGTGCAAGAGTTTCATTTATGTATGAGTGTCGGTACTATAGTATGATTAAGTTGGAGTTGATCCTCAAGGACGAGTTTATGTAATACCTAAAGGTGCATGACAAGATCGGTCCAAGCCAGCATGGTTTCATGAAGGGAAGATCCTGCCTGAACAACCTATTGGAGTTTTTTGAGGAGATCTCAAGTAGGATGGGTAAGGGAGAGGCTGTGGTTGTGTATTTGGATTTTAAAAAGGCCTTCGACAAGGCACCGCACAAGAGGCTGCTTAATAAGATGAGAGCCCTTGGAATTACAGGAAGGATATTAGAATGGGTAGAGCATTGGCTACTAGGCAGAAAGCAAAGGGTGGGAATAAAGGGATCCTGTTCTGGTTGGCTACCGGTTACCAGTGGTGTTCCGCAGGGGTTGGTATTGGGGCCGCTCCTTTTTACATTGTATATCGATGATTTAGATTATGGCTTAAATGGTTTTGTGGCTAAGTTTGCAGATGACACCAAGATAGGTGGATGAGTAGGGAGTATTGAAGCAACAGGAAGGTTGCAGGGAGACTTATACAGTTTAGGAGAATGGGCAAAGAAACGGCAGATAAGATTCAATGTGGAGAAATGTGTGGTTGTACACTTTGGAAAAAGAAATAAATGGGCAGATTATTATCTAGATGGGGAGAAAATTCAAAGTACAGAAGTACAAAGGGACTTGGGGTTCCTCGTGCAGGATACCCTAAAGATTAACCACCAGGTTGGATTGGCGGTAAGAAAAGTGAATGCTATGTTGGCATTCATTTCAAGAGGTATAACATATAAAAGTAAGGATGTGTTGATGAGGCCCTATGGGGCACTGGTGAGACCTCATTTAGAATACTGTGTGAAGTTTTGGGCCCCTTATCTTAGGAAAGATGTATTGATGTTGGAGACCGTTCCGAGAAGATTTATGAGGATGATTCCCGGAATGAAAGGGCTTACATACAATAAGCAATTGTCAGCTCTTGGACTGTACTCACTGGAGTACAGTAGAATGAGAGGGGACCTTATAGAAACATTTCGAATGTTGGAAGGACTGGACAGAGTAGATGTGGCAAAGTTGTTTCCCTTGGTGGGTGAATTCAGGACCAGAGGGCATAGTCTTAGAATTAGAGGGTACCCATTTAGAGCAGGAATGAGATGAAATTTCTTTAGCCAGAGGGTCATGGATTCATGGAATTCGTTGCCACATACAGCTGTGGAGGCCCGATCATTGGGGGGTGTTTAAGGAGGAGATTGATAGCTGTCTAATTAGGTAGGGGAAAAGGCCGGGGATTGGGGCTAGATGAGGTAGCGGAGCAGACTCGATGGGCCGAATGGCCTACATCTGCTCCTTTGTCTCGAGATCTTGTGATTACTGCAGTTTGTGTGTTGCAGTATTTTGGGTTGTTGTAGACCCATGAGATTGTCACAAGATTTTTGATCATGCTCACAATCTTAAAATATCAAAGACATTCCATAATGGCCCAGAGGAGGCAGACACCATAGTGTATCAGTAAGCATGCCAAATATAATTGTTTTGCTTAAAGATATTTAGGTTGGGAAATTGCCTACTATAACCATGTGAGGAAGTTTTAAGGGAGAGAGATGATAAGTAAAACCTAGGACAGAAATTCCACAGCTATTTTTGGCTATAATTTCAGTAGGAGCAACTCGGAAACAAGGATGAGACCTTGCACCATGTTTCATGGATGGCCTTTTGGTAGCATTTTTGCACCAATTCCAGCATCTGGAGTCCATTTTGTCCCCATTTTGGGGAAAAAAAATCATGCTTACACAATCATGGTGGAAATTCTCAGCATTATAGTTTCTAAGCAGAACGGGGCCTTGACAAGGCAGCAGCACCTACCCAGCAACAATAAATTGGGAGCGCCCTTTCTACAGAGACCTCGGTTGAGAGCACCAAAGCCACATTTGTTTCTTATAAAAATGCTTAAAAGCAAGTCATATGACAGCTTCATTCCAAGCAATAGAAAGGCTGCATATTTCAGCATACTTCTACTTGGTTCCCCTTTCATCAGTCATTATCAGTGCAGGCATGGTAGCATAGCGGTTACATAATGCTATTACAGCACAAGCCATCCGGGTTCAATTCAGGCCGCTGTCTGTAAGGAGATTGAACATTCCCCCTGTGTCTCTGTGGGTTTCCTCTGGGTGCTCCGGTTTCCTCCCACATTCCAAAGGCATACAGGTTAGGAAGCTGTGGGCATGCTGTGTTGGTGCTGGCAGCGTGGCGACACTTGCGGACTGCCCCCAGAACACTCTACGCAAAAGATGCATTTCACAATGTGTTTCGATGTACAGGTGACGAATAATGATATCTTTTCTTATCTTACCATTATTGTCATTAGGTAAGTTATAGAAACATGACATGATTAAAATGCACTTACTTGTCAGATTTTGTACATATTCAGGAATATTTTTTATTGAAGAACAGACAAATCAGATGCATCAGCATGTCATCCAACATCTGTGGAAAATCAGGTCTTGAGTCTCTTTGTGCTGGAAGATATTACAGATGAACAAACATAAAAAGGAACAGAAAAGAAAGGGAAGAAGAAAGAAAAAGCACAGATGCATACAAGAAGAATAAGCTGCAGTGGGTTCCTCCATCAATAATAATTTTCTCTATACATTCCATTTGCATTGTAGGTGTTGTTGGCAAATTGTATCATTCATTCCTAGTTATCCCGAAAAATTGCTGATGGACCTTTTTTAAGAAAGTGTACACAAATAAGCAATTTACTTGGCCAATTCAGACAGTAGTTAAGAATCAAGAAAGTTGGCATAGAAAGGCATAAAAAAACAAGACTGAGTAAGGATGGAAGGTTTCTTTCTAAAAGTGAGATTAATGAACCAGTGGCACTTTTATCCAGAATCCAAAGTCCAGGATGCAATTTTGAAACAGCAGGGACAAATGGGAACAACAATTGGGAACAGGAACAGCAGCAAAACAAGAAAAAAATTACCAGCAAATCTGCTCTGTGAATCCTGGATGTAACAATAATTACGACACTTATTCATAGTGTGCCCTTGGTGCAATAAAATGTTTGAAGGGCTCCTCAGAACGTGAAGAGGAAAAGAGCTGTGGATAAATTTAGGGAAGGAATTTGAAAGCTTAGGGTCTAGGCAGCTGAAGATACAGCTGCTAATAATGAAGCCGTTGAAACGGGAGATGATCAAGAGACCGGAAATGGAGGAATGCAGAAATCTCGGAGGATTTTAGGGCTGGGGAAGGTTATATAAATGTGGAGGGGGAAGGGTCATGGAAGGGTTTGTAAACAGAGAAGTTGAATTTGGATTTGTTCAAGGTTACGTAAAGTTGTAGATGGAAGGTTGGCCAAGGAAGCATGAAAATGGTCAAGTATAAAAGTGACAAATACTGGGTGAGTGTTCAGCACCAAGTGGAATTAATATAATTAGTGATGTACTGACTTTAGCGATGGAAGCGTAAGGTGAGGCCATTTGACCCAGCATATTTGTGCAGCTGTTCATTCCATGTTATAATCCTACATGCGTGGTAAAATCATACCATTTGTAAATGTACACTAACTTTCCCAATCTTATGCTTTAATTGCATAGCAATGTGAGTCATTTTTTTCCTGTGCATATCTTAGATGGCTGTCTTTAAAATCTCAGAGCTTGAATCAGTTGTATGTACATTGTATTATACAATAAATAATTAATATCAATTAACTTCTATGTACAATGTAATATTTAAAAATAAAACATCAATTAAGACTTCAGCAGATAATATGTCCCATTTCAAGCTGTTCTGCTTCTGAGGTAAATGGAAACCATTGCTGAGTTCTGTTAGGGTACACTTTGAATCTAGAAATTGTTCAGCGATAGTAAGTAAAGAAAACTGAATGTATGGTGCAGCTGTGCTTCCCAGTATCCGATTGACATTGTAACTAGGATTAGGTTTCAATTAGGTGAGACATTCAGTTGTTTTGAACAGTACCAAATGGGTTATCAGTAACTTCTCAGCAAGATTGCTTTACCTCACTCTGCCTTGTTAAAACAAACATAAAACTGATTTATTAACTATAACCATACATTTGTTTTGTATGAGTATTGGAATGACATAACATAAGCTGTATTCAGAGACTGTTCTAATAAGGACAATGTAATGTCACACTGGCATTCTGAAACACAACATAAACTGACTGACCTGCTGAGAATTTGCAGTACTTTTTCTTTTAGTTTCAAGTATTTCACAAACTTGATGGCTTCAGGGAAGATATTGTAAATTAGGGAGTGGTTAACCAGAAAGACAGCATGTTCATAATTCCTGTCTGGTGATCAATGCTGGAAGTACATGTGAAAGAAAACTAGGAGGGAGAGGAATGAGCTGCCTACAAACAAATATCCTGCCAACACTCATTACCTAGTCTCGCACATGAAGAATGACAGAGAAAACACCTAATTGCTCAGTGTAAAAATAGAATGCTAAACTGAATATTAGAGAAGTTATTCATTCCTACTATAAAATTCAGGATGATGGGTCTGAAAGACACTCAGCATGGTCTCTGCAGAAGTACTGGAAGTGACTGCTGAGATTTTCATGAAGTTATTTATGCTGGGCTTCTTCCAAGATGCTCAAAAAATCAGCTGCCATCACAACTGTCCACGAGCCAGGCAAATACTACAGTGATCCCAGCTTAATGGATCTATCAGATTGCTGAGAATTTGGCAATGAGCCATCAACAGAGGCATGAGGATAGATGAGCAAAAATTTCATCAAAGAGGTAAGTTTTAGGAAATGTCTTAAAGTAAACAGAAGTTGAAAGGTTTAGGGAGGAGGTTCAGAGCTTAGGACCAGGACAACTGAACCAATGGCCACCAGTAATGTACTTTTTAAAAGAACAAACAAAGACAAGGAACAGAATGAAAGATGTGAGTTGCTGTCAGTCAGAAGTTCTTCCACACAGCTCTGTCGAGAACTATGGCTTGATTACTACCTATCACACCAATATCATCAGAAAGGTCCATGGAGTGTCACCTCTAGTAAGAAACACGCTTATCCTCAGAACTTTCTTTACAAAGCACAAAGCATACGTTTGTCTAGTTTTGGAGAACAGACATATAGAGTGAATCAGCTACAGATTAAGATATAGAAAACAACTTAGAAAACAAACAATAAGGAAAGAATATTACATCCCATGCTTTATATTCTCTTCAACTAAGTTGTGAAGAGAAGGTTAGGAGTCTACAGAAATATTGATAGGTTAAACAAGGAGGCAAAGATGTGGCAAATGGAGTACAATATGAGAAAACATGAAATTGTCCAATTTGATTGAAAAAAATAAAGAAGAAGCATTTTACATAAATGGTGAGAGATTGCAGAGCTCTAAAATAGAGAGAAATCTGGGAGTCCTAGTGCATGATTCACAGAAGGCTAGAATGCAGGTACTACAAGTAATTAGGAAAGCTAATAGAATGTTATTATTTATTGTGAGGGGAACTGAATAAAAAAGTAAGGATGTTTCAGTTATATAGGACAGTGGTGAGACCACATCTGAAGCCTGTGTACATTTAGGCATCTTTATTTAAAGATGGATGTTGGCCTCTTTATTGAAGGATGGATGTTAGTACTTTGGAAGCAATTCAAAGAAAGTTTACTAGACTGCTCCTGAAGAGAATGTTGGATAGGCAAGGATTGTATCCACTGAAATTCAGAAGAGTAAGAGGGGCTTTGAAACATAAAATTCTGAGGGATCTTGACGGGATTGAAGTGGACAGGGTCTTCCTCTTGTCGAGAATCTAGAATTGAGGATTGCCACTAAAGATAGAGATGTGGAGAAGTTTTTAACTCTGAGAGGGTTCTAAGTCTCAGACTTTTCTTCATCAAAAGGCAGTGGAAGCAGTCTTTGAATACTTTTAAGGCAGAGGTACAAAGTTACTTGATAAGCAATGGGGCAAATGTTATTGCAGATTAATGGGAATATTAACTTGAGATATGATTAGATAAGCCATAAACTTATTAAATGGCAGAGCAGGCCCAAAAGACCAAGTGATTTACTACTGCTCACAATATGTATGTTATAGGTACCTACCTGCACAACATTTGTCGGGCCTACATTACAGAAGAAAGACAACTGGGATTTTGATGGAATCTGCTAACGGCAAGAACTAAACTTTTGTTACTACATTTGATAAACTAAATACCTAGCCTGATACATCGGCAACATTGCAAAGACTGTTAGTCTGCTGGAAAAGGTGAACCTTTGCTGCATTCATTTGTGGGTGATGATGCTTGGGTCATTTGAATGGTCATACACCCATTATATTGACTGACCTGTGGACTCTGAGTAAAAAAGATACATGGAGTGTAATAATCCTTGGATCATGCTTAGCTGGCTCTCAAGCTCACCAGTATGAAATAAACAGACCTATTGGTATCTCCACTTAAATTACAAATGTGGAATTTCTTTGGCGTCTTGTCATCACAGATTGAATTCCATTTGGTAATTACAGCACACCAGTTTAAAACCAAACAATTTTATACAAGACTTTTACTCAATTCAAGGTAATTATTTTAAAATTTAAAACCATAAAGGTACTGCACAATACCTTTGAATTGGCAAATGTGTTTACTTTGCTGCATGTGATAGAAATGAATTGATTTCCAGTTGTGGTTGGTTATTATTACCAGTAAAGCATTTTACTGGTATTTAAATGTTGCAATAAATCTGCTGTAATGCTCTTATGGTTTTGGTTAATATTTCATTGTGTACTACGAGTACGAAGTATGACATTTATCATTTTTTGAATTGCACATACATAGATTTTCTTTGCAAGGACGTGGATTCGTTCATACACTGAAGAGAGGAATGGTATGTTTTGATTTTTTTCTTTTGATATGCAGTTGCAAATTTGACATAGTGTACTGGCTGGCTTTCGCCAAAAGTTGCATTGTCAGAAATACTTGACATCACCCAGTGAATCAGAATCCAGGAACGCCCGAACAGCATTGTGAGAATTCCTTCATCTCACAGACAGTAGTGAAGGCAAACCACTGCCACCGCATGGGCAACTGAGGATGAACATTAGATACTGCAACATCCTGGAAATGAATAAAAGAGATTAGGTGATAAAATGGTGCTTCATACTGACTGAATTGTTCAAGAATGGGGCATATCTGACATGGATATTCTCACTTACAAGCAGAAACACAAAAATACAAAGTCTCCTCAGAGGTCAATGACACTGCAAGTCACACATCCAATCTTTCCTGCAGAGCATGTCAATGAGATCTATTGTAAATGAAAATTAATGAAAATATGAACAATCCACCAATTAATATTATACATAATAATCTTCTAGGCTTAAAAATAAGTAAATGCTGAAAATTCAGGGAAAGCCCACCAACATCTGAAAACAGAAGGCATGTTAATATTTCACTGAAATCTGATCTGTTCTCACTCAGATTCTGGCCAGAAATACATGTTGGTAGTATGACCAGGTTAATGTCAAATTTTTTTAGGCTACTCTTTTAATAGAGACGTTAACACACATGGCTCAATACTTGCATTGAAATAACAGATGGGAATATTAAATGAATGTATCAAATAAAAACCTTCTTTTGCTGTCCTGGCACAGTTTTTCTTCACTAGATGCACATTATGGTGAGGAATAGGTATCAGTATCACCATCACTTGTGAGGAGCCTACTTTTAGAGATATTTTCTTCTTATGTTCGCATCAGGTATAAGTTTTTGGCAAGATTAATTTATTTGAAGCTATGTAATTAGATTCTTTTTGAAATAGCAAATTATTTTTTTGACCTCTATGGTGACTGACCAGATGAACCAGTAACTCCTTAAGTGTTGCAGAAGCAATCCTTCTGTTGGACTGGCCTGCACTAATTGTGGGGCAAACATGCACAAAGGCATGTTAAATAAATGATGTCCAAATGGCATTCATTAGCATTTGATGCATATACTGAAGACATATGTGTCTGTGTAAGCATACAAAACATAGTAGGCCAATTTTGTGCCCTACAAGTAGTGTGCAGTAAATGCCCTGTTTTGTTTACCAATTTATTAATGTGCTTCATGTAGCACAAACACATTGTGCTGTGTAAAAGCATCTACAGGGTGCAGTGCTTCATAAGCAGTTAATTGATTGGGAAATAATTGTTGCAAAATATAGCTGTAGACATTTGAGTGTAATTGTAACATCTCTGCTGAATGTGAAGGGTTACTTTATTTTCTGTCTGTGCTTTATATGGTTTTCAGAATAACAAGATACTAAAGCTGTAACGCCATCTAGTGCACCCAACTGATGTTATGTTTTCTGTGAATTGATATCTTCTGTCACCATCACACTTCCACGTATACAAACTATTATTTGACTTCACTGGCACTGCATTCATTGATTTGATTCACTGCTGGGTGAGTGTGGGTGTGTGGGGAGAGGGGTGGATGTTTTGTGGAGTCACAGATTTTATGCACCAACAATGGATTAGTTGTGGGCATGAGGTGAGGAGTTAAAATAATTTTTGGATAATAAACACAACCTGGCCCAAACCCACCCATTTTTTGGTTTAGTAGATGCTTAGATGTCTGCCTGTAACCTACTTGCTGCAGTTGGGACCTTAAGCAATATAGTGAGTGAGTGGCTTTTGGACTAATTATTATCCTTATGAGTTGTTAATTACATCTTTTATGTTGAATTTCTATGAGCTTCAAAATTAAACCCTTGAGCACACATTTGTCAGCGCTCATGACTCTCTCCAGTAAAACTTAGGTGAGGTTGAACCACAGTGTGAATGATATTTAAAATTTGAGATTGTCCGTCTGCATAAAAGCTCACTCACTGCGGCCTTGGTAAGATGGATGGTACTTAAATTGATCAAATTTTGTCAAAACTTTACAGCTTTTCAATCTCATAGAGTCACAGGGTCATACAGCATGGAAACAGGCCCTCCAGCTCAACTCATCCATGCTGACCAAGGTGCCTTCCCGAGTTAGTCCCATTTGCCTGCTTTTGGTCCATGTCTGATTAGGTGAGGATGATGTGGGTGGGGTTCCATCAGTGACCAGGTGTATATTGGATACACTCCATTGGAAATATAAGACATGTCCATTCACGCAGTTATGCTGTGTTGCATTGGGGTCTGCATTTACACAGAGAGATCTGGAGACCTTCAGGGAGAAGGGCAAAGTGGAGAACAGGAAAGACGAGGGACTAGAGCTGCAAATGGTACTACCTATGTGAGAGAGTCCACAGGTGAAGGCTGAGATTCCTTTCTGTGTCTCTCCACAGGATTGGATTAAGGTGACTGGCAGTTGAAGAAGTGCCCTGTTGGATCTAACAGCCGTACTTACTCTGTTGGTAGAATTGCAGGCATCTCTCAGTGACTGCTTATTAATGTAAAGGCAGGAAGATAATTAATGGGGCAAACATGTTTTGAAATTTCCCATTATGACAACAGATAGACAACAGGCAATTGATTTATCATTTCAGGCTAGTTAGCCACCTTCAGAGTGATATCAATTCTGTCAATCCAAGGGCCACACATGAACCAGAATTTTCATTCACTGTAAGATATTCACTAGAGGAAAGCTGATGTGCAACCTCACACAGGCTCCATCTGTTCTTTCAGGGCTTAAAACATCCCATGAGATTGTTTTGAAGAAGAGCAGAGCGCATATGCCCAGTGGTAATAGTTATCCTGGATCGATGTCACTAAAACAGATTGTCAGGTTATATTTGGGCAAAGCATCAGTTGAGATCTATCTCAGATTTGCTGGAGATATGCCCATAACTGGACAGTTTGTGAGAGGAAGCTGTAGTACAGTCTCCCCCTCAGCAGAGCCAGTCATTGGGTTATTGTGGAGGCAAAGAGAAATGGCTGACGTTTGGGATCGAGACTCTTTAACAGTCCTGGTGCAGGGTCTCGGTCCAAAACATTGATTATTGCTTTGGCTGCACAGGTGCTGCCTGACCTGCTGAGGCCCTCCAGGAGTTTGTTTTTATTTGCTCCAGATTACAGCATCTGCAGAATCTTGTGTCTCCATGGGATTATTGTGCTGCTCATTAGGACTATGGCGGAAGTGCAAACTTCTGCAGAGATCCCAGCTCTCAGGCTGGGAATCCACCCACTGAAGCCAAGTCAGGGTGAAGGTTTGGGCGTGGTGATAAGCCTGACAGAAATAGGTTGAGACATTGAAGTCAATGGGAGAAATCGGCTCTCGAGAGAAAGGTAAGTAAAGCTTTCTATTTGATTTAACTAGGTTATCTTAAATAATTAATTATTTTATCTATTTGTTTGTTTCTGTTGTTCAAAATGAAAAAAAAAGTATTAACCAGTGGGCACATTCCTCAAAAATAATTTAAAAGCTGTTTCACCAACACTCGGCTTCTATTCCACGATAGTTAAGAAAGGTGAAAATGTAGGAAGGAATGTAACTAGATAAAATGATTTATGGAGAAAAACAATCCAACAATTAGGGCTGATTTAGTTGAAAAATGACACTAATGGTGGGTGGAGCAGAAGGAAGCAGAGAAAAGGTTTCATTTTGGGTTAACATTTTATTTACATATAAAAGACGTGCTGACAGCACGGAATTTTGATCTCAATATGAATGGAATACAAACCTACAGAATTACATACTTACAAAACAATGAAAGAAGGAGAAAGAAGAGAGGGAAGATTTCAAATTTATTTGCATATAAATGTTGGTCACGATGCAACTGATGACTAACTTGCTTTTAGAACCTCTCTCAGTTTGATATTGTATACTTCAAATTTTGTTTTCTATTCACAGACAATCAAAACATTTAAATTCTACCTGACCTATGCTGACACAGTTTTAAACCTGTTACTTGGGTGTCATTTGGACTTTTGTGGGGTTGGTTTCTGAAGCTCAGGTTTCACACAGCCAGGGGCAACTGTAACATAAATTAAATGTAAGCTGAAGTTGTCACTCTGAAGATTCAGCATAATAAGTGTGAGCACTTAAATAAATTGGGCAGGATTCACTGGGTGATTCTAAACAATCTTGGTACATGTGGCAGCACCTGGAAGTGCAATTATTCCTCCTATACAAATGTAATAGATTTGCACAGTAAATGTAAAACTGCTGTTAGTTACCGGGGTCAGTGAGAACCTTGTCAATAAATTAAAAAAAACTTACCTACTGGGGAAGAAAATGATGGAAGTTGGATGGCCACCCCCAAAGGGACCTCAGTAACAAAAACAAATTGGCTCCATGGCCTGGCTGACTGCAACATGTCTTAGGAGTCTTCAGCGGCACAGAGGGATCACCTTGTTCTGAGTCAGTAATATTTGTAGGTTTAAGTCATCCTCCGTAAACTTGGACATAAAATTCTAGGCTGAGACTTAAATGGAGCACCGAAGGAAAATATTCCAAGTTGTGTCCTTTGGTTCAGATACTATTAAAGTGCTGCCTGTTTTGTCAGGTGGATTTAAAAGATCTGACATTACTCCCTTGAGGATATACCTGGTAGAATAGATAAGGGTTTTCAGAAAGCCTTTGATATAGCCCCCGAACAAAGGGTTTGTGTGCAATTTCAAAACATGGAAAGAGAGGTAATATACTGACATGGTTTGAAAATCGGTTGACACATAGGAAACAAAGAATAGGAATAAATGGTTCTTTTTCAAAGTGGCAGGTAGTGGGGTTGCTGTCCAGATGAAGGACAGATGCTGTTCTGAAATGTCAACTGTCCATTTCCCCCTACAGATGCTGCCTGGCCCTCTGAGTTCCTCCAGCAATTTTTTTTTGCTCCAGATTCAAGCATCTGCAGTCTTTTGTGTCCATAGAAGAGAGGTGCTGCTGGAATCATTGCTTGGTCCCCTGCTGTCCACAATATTTACCAAGGCAACCAAATATAATATTTGTAAGTTTGCCTACAACATTAAACTGGGTGGGATTGTGTGTTATGAAGTGGATGTAAAGAGGCTTCAGGATGATTTAAGCAAGCTTTGAGTGGGCAAGTACATAGCAGATCCAGTATAACATAGATAAATGTAAAGTTATCTACTCCAAGAGGAAAAATAGAGAGGAAGAGTTTTATTTAAACAGTGATAAATTGGGAAGTATTAATGCACTGGATATCCCTGGATTGCAACAAGCAGTTAAGAAATAAATGGTATGTTAACTATACATTACTTCACTATACATTATTTTGAGTACAGGAGCAAGGCTACTTTAATTATATATGCATGAGACCACATTTGAAATGTCATACTGCAGTTGTGGTCTCCTTACCTAAGAAAATAAATGCTTGACATAGAGATAGTGTAACAAAGGTTCACCAAACTGATCCCTGGGATAGTGGCACTGCCATATAAGGGTTGATGAGGCCTGTATTGACTAGAAATGAACATCAGAAAACTGCAGATGCTGGAAATATGAAATAAAACAAGAAAATGCTGGAATACTACCACAGGTCAGGCAGCATCTATGGAAAGAGACATGCAGTTAGTGTTTCCAGTTCATGACCCGTCATCAGGTACATGAAGTGTGCCTATGTCCCACCTCCTCGGAACAAATATGATGCACAGTACACTCCTCTGCCCTCTTGGAACACATTTTCACAGTCTTGATGATGATCTTTGATCTGAAGTCACCTGAATATCCATAGATGTTGCCAGACCTGCTGAATTTTTCCATCATTTTCTGTGTTTATTTCTGTATTTACCAGAGTTTAAAAGAATTAGAGAAGATCTCATCGAAGCATACAACATTTTGACAGGGCTCAACATACTGGATGGGGTCTAGAACTAGAGGTGAGAGTGTCACAATGTGGGATAAGTTGCTTAGGACTGAGATGAGGAGAAATTTCTTCATGTATTGGGCTATGGAATTCTTTCCCACAGAAAGCTGTAGAGGTTAAATTGTTGAATATACTTAAGAAGAAACCAGATTGATTTCTAGACGCCAAAGCATCGGGGTACGGAGAGAGAATGGGAATAACATATTGAGATAGACGATTGGCCATGATTGGTGAAACATATTTGAAGAGCAAAATGGTCTACTCCTGGTCCTAGTTTTCTATGTTCTATATTGAAGAAGATCTGGGAACTGTCCCAACACTTATAAATTGAGTTATCTAGCTATTATCACATTGTTGCTTGTGAGATCCTGCTGTGTAGAAATAGGCTGTTGGGCTTCTGACATTACAACAGTGGCTACACTTCCTACACTTTCATTGGCTATAACATGCTTTCAAGTGAACTGGAAAGATGTGAGATGCTTTATGTACATTTGCCTTTATTTGCCAACTCTGGCCAGATACAATTTCAAGACAAACAGGTTATCACAAAAGTTCTGGAAACACTCAGCAGGTCAGGCAGCAGCTATGTAGTGAGAAACAGAATTAATGCTTTGAAGGTTGAAGACTCTTGTCAGAATTGGAACAAATGTGGGTCTGGTTTAGATGTGTGGATACAGTATACCAATACGTTCAAAGTAATTTTGTTTACAAATTTCAACATTTGCTCACTGGAATTAACACAGAAGATCATTCACTCTGAATGAAAAACAGAATGAGTCAAGCAGCATCTGTGGATGTCAACATTTCAGGTTGAGACCCTGCTCACGTTGAATGCTTTGCCCAGTCTGCAGAGTCTAGGCTCTGTGGCACACTGTAGAGGTGCAATTTGCTCTATTCACAAGCCTGATGCTTGTGTCAGTCAGTGGAAAAATCTTGGAAAAAGACCAGAAAGACAGTAGCATGTGGTGTTTGATCTTTTCAATTTCAATTCCTCTACGGTGTTTCTTGCTATAATTGGAGAGAGTTTCAATCTGCCTTATAATTTTCATCATATCATATTTCATCACAAGAAATCAGCTCTATAGGAACAACATAAACACAAAAAACAATGTGTGAGGGTCCTTTACCTTTGTTGTTTCTCCAGTGATCTGTAGCCCATAATCGGGCCAGGATGGTGGATTTGCTTCTCTTAAACAGTGAATGTTCAGAGTTTATCGTTTCCTTCTTAAGCCTCCACACTCAGCCATTACTTATCTTTGGCAATATAAATCTCAAAATGTTTTCTCATCTAGATTCACCATTTTCTATGAACTTTTCCAACCATATAAACTCATATTTAAAGCCACCCTCTTAATGTTTTATTTGTGACATCACAGTGCCTCAGTCCTTGACCAAACTCTTCCCTGAACTCAATTCCATTTATATTCCACTTTTCTCACTCTTTTTCAACCTCTGCATTTTCCCCAAGGGATGCTTTTCATCCATGTCACCTCCAACTGAACATGCCATCTTCTTGAAGCCCACCATTGAAATCAGCTGATAAAATAAATCCATTGTTGTGATTTATTTTGTAACTTGTATATTCCCTTATTTGCTAGTTCCTAACCAAAGGAGGACATTTTTGAGCTTATCATTGAGATACTCTGCCAACACCATAAAACAGATCACCCTGGAAAATTCCAGCTGGGTTTTTGAACCACTTGTTTATACTTCTTTTAAAACCGTCTTCTTAGTTGAACACCAATGCAAAGTGTGAACAGAGTTCAGAAATTATTATCACAATGTAATGACAGTGTTTAAAGCCGATCTTTTTACTCAAAATGGAGTTGTCAGCCCACTGTCTCCATAATGAGCAGGTATGTTAATCAGGAAGATGAGTAAAACAAAAGGTCTTGATCCATAAGGTCCTCAAGGCCTTGTTGTAGCATGCAGATGTGAGACATTAAGGAATGTGAAATGACAAGATAACTTGTTTTTTACGTGGAGATGAGCAAAACTGGTTCAGTTGACAATGTAAAATTCATTAAGAAATAATTAGAGAAACGAAGGACTGCAGATGCTGGAATCTAGATGAAGGCACTCAGTGGGCCAGGCAGCATCTGTGGAGAAAAGCAGGTGGTCAATGTTTCGGGTCAGGACCCTTCTTCAGGACTGCAACTGACTGAAATGTGCAGATTATAAAAGGGCAGGTTTTCTTGTTTATATAAGTGTGAGTAGTGAACAAGCTCATCAGACTTCTCCTCGGGCCAGAATTGTGATCAGTGCCAAGGACCCCTGAGATTCTTCAGACCAGTTATCATAACTAGGAGTCCCTGATGAGCAGAAGGGTGTGAGACTTGTTCTTTCATCAATTATTTTACACTGTGTTTTAGACTCACTGTTTTGTACATTGTATATATATCTTTTTTATCTCTTGTTATACTTTAAATAAATACCCCGTAGCAACCTTGAAGTGTTTTTTCTCCCTCATTGATCCGAATCCTGGAAACCTGCTTATTTCCTGTTATTTAACTTTCTGACTCCATCAGACCCCTTAGCAGCTACCTCAGTGATGTACAACTTCCACTTAATGACAGAACTCTGCTGTACCTTTCCTACTCGATGAGTGGGGGTGTCTGAAAGAATCCAGACATAATTTCCATAATGGGAAGGCCGGGTCTCCGTCTTTGCTTCATAGTCCTTTCTGTTTTGTCCTGGGTTTGTCTTAACTGTTTTAACTTTAATCCGCTCTC
This sequence comes from Rhina ancylostomus, assembly GCA_030265395.1. Classification (NCBI taxonomy): domain Eukaryota; kingdom Metazoa; phylum Chordata; class Chondrichthyes; order Rhinopristiformes; family Rhinidae; genus Rhina; species Rhina ancylostomus. The sequence continues at coordinate 27,240,518 of JARFYF010000036.1, forward strand.
CTTCCACTTCTCCCAGCTATGCAATTATATTGGCAACTTCTGCTACAGTCTTTCCTATCGTTGGCCCTAATACGGCCAACAGGATACCTCGTAAATGTGCTGGTCCAGTTCTCATCAGGCAGCTATGCATACCACTAGTGAAACTCTAAGTCTCAAGACCCGCAAAGTGCTGCCAATACATCCCCATTTGCGAAGTCATGTCCCGTAACCTAGAAATGGCTTCATGCACAGTACGCCAGGGCTATGGTTCAGACTCCCAGTCCATGGCTATGGGACAGTGACTTCTGAGGGCACGGGTAATCCAAGCCCAAAGGCTGTGCTCCCCATGGCTAGCACGCATTGCTGCTACCACAAGCGGATCAGTACTTAAGGCACCTATGTGTCTTATTACATTCTCATTTAAAGTCAGCTGGCCAGCACCCTGATCCCGTAGCCAGGTGAGCCCAGTAGCAGGTGGTTCACCAAGTTGTTGTTTCATCCTAGTCCCCATTCCTTGTGATTCTGTTGTGCTATAATTCCAGGGAGTAGTTTCTGTGGGCTCAACTGGAAGATCCAGTTGGTCATTGCCTCTCCGTTCAGTTTTAACTTTAATCTGGACCAGGGG
>JARFYF010000036.1:27261566-27271636 GCA_030265395.1 Rhina ancylostomus
TTTTAGGAACAGTTTTCTGTCAGTGTGGCAGAATCAATTACTGCCATCTTACATTACAGCCATACTGCAACTAGAAATGATTTCCAGAAAGTTTCTTAAGTTAAAATGTATTCAGACTTTCTCTTCCATAGACAAGAGGTCAGAAGCTATCAATTCAGTTCTTAGTCTCTGCCAAACTCTGCGACAAGGACTCAAAGTTAAAGATTTAATTCAATGAGTCCATTTGTCATCATTGTCTAACCTTGTAAAAATATGAATGTTATTCTTCATTCACTTCTAATACCTGCTTCCTCTTGAATAAAGCTTTCATGGCAGGCTACTCTTCACATTTACCAGTCTTACAGGTCCTCATCAAGTGACGTCATTTAAGAACAACTGCAATCAAGTAAACTAATGAATATTTAGGATCAGAACAATACAAAAACATCAGCACTACTCAATGAGATCAGAAGGGCACTTAATAATCTCCTCTTGATTCAGTGGAATACAGAGGCAGCTGCTTCAAATGGTCATCATTTCACTTCGCGAAGACCTACACTCAGTAGCCTTATTACCTTATTTGAAATTGCAGTCAAATCTCCAACAATGCAGCCCATTTGGTATATTAATCTATTCAATTACAGGACTAACTCCGTAGTTTGACCGTCACATCCCAGTTCTAATGCTCCCTCAAAGACTCTGTGAAAGAAACACAACACTGGAGCTATGCAAAAATTTGCTTTGAACAGATGGCTCTATCTCTACCCTTCTGTGAATCTTCAAGCAACAATGACTTTTCAATGACAAACATTTCTCAAACATAGGGGCATGAGGGTTTGTGTCACCTTCTGCTATTTGTTATCTGTCAGCAAAATCAATAATTCGGGATTAACCTGACTTTTCCAGTGGCTACTGATTTTGCCAGTGGAATCACACTCATCATGGCTTCACTGTACAATTTCTGAGGAACCCCTGCCTCTATATTTTCACCATTGTCAGCCTTGGAACAATCAACTATTATTGCCAACAGAAAATCTTCAAGCTGTCAGTGAGCCCGACAATAGCAAGCTGCTGCTGGCAGTACTGATTGCTTTCTGAGACAAGGATTCATAAAGCAGCCTGGATAACTTCATGTGGCCCCCTGACATCACTCAGCTGGGCTCACTGTCCTCTCCTGTGAAGGAATGCATGCCGTCCATGGAATAGACAAGCATCACACAGGAAAGGAAGCTTATTCCCTTGCAGCACGCAGAGATAGGGTGCAACTTGCAACGATTTACAAAGGCATTCATACTGGGCTTTTAAATGACAGCCTCACAAGCACAACAATCCAGTCTGCTGATTTACTGCTGTTAAGGGGAAGAAAATGAAGAGTGAAAAGCAAGAGCAAAGTGGCTTCACAGCATGGAGCTGACCAAATGAATCAACAGCAACTTTAATGGAACAAGATATTTGTTTACAAAGAAAATGTAAAGAAAGAATAGATTGACATCTACTCATCACTATTGCCTCATTATTTTGCGGTTTCTATGTCAGTTTATAAACGCGGCTATTATGTTGTGGTGCTTCTCCTGTGGCTGCCACTGGGCCGGTACATCCTAACTCTGAGAAACAGATGTCCTCTCAGGATACCCACGATGAGCTTGTGTCCTTGATGGGCAGGGCCCTGTGAGGTACCAAATGGTGAGCTTGCAGTTTTGAGTGCACTAATGGGGATAACCTCCAGAACCCTGCCAAGTAGACCTTGGAATACAGCTGTCTGCTCCAGCATGTTTCCTTGGTACTGGTGCTGCCAGACACAGAAGAATGAATCACCTTCAAAATGGAAGTGAGGCTTGTCTGACTCTGCAGAGGTTCCCGAGAGAATATGAACATGGCCTCCTCCAGAGTTCTCCTCATCTCCTGGAGCTGCTGTGATAGGCTGGACACAACTACAACATTGGACTGTGTTTACCCAACAACCTTCTCCTAAACTATTCCCTACTGTAGGGCTTATCCCACTTTCAGTGTCAACATTCATGATCAAGGCTGCACAGAAGCCTCCCTCCCCCTCCTGCCTGCCTGTACCCACTGGGGCCGGGTGTCTACCCTCACCATCTGTTCCTCAGTGGCACCAGTACCTGGGTGGGTGCAGTGAAAGGTGAATGCGCAGTCAGGTGCTGTTTGGCGGCAGTGTCTGGTGCTGCCATCTCCTCCTATCCTTCGGTTGTCCCCAGGGCACCAGGCAGACGTTCAGGGCTCCCTTCCCCGCTTCCTTAAGGAAAGCTGAAAAAGGAAAAGATTATATGTCGATTGATCCTGCAGAAATGTTGAACTCCACTTATAAATTATCTCAAAGCATGGTTTATACCTGCAGTGAGAATGAGTGCTGTGTTCTGCACCCCGCGTCATCTGCCAGATGTATTTGGAACTGTTATGTATAATGACCAAGGTAGATTAACTAAGATATATTTAAGGTAGATACATATTTGAAAGATCAAGGAATTGACGGTTATGGGGAACTGGTGCAGAAGAGGAGTTGAGGGCAACCATGGTCATATTGAACAGTAGGGCAGCTTTCAGGGGCCTGGTGTCCTACTCCTGCTACTATTTTCTTGCATTCTTATTTTTTTTGTGAAATGTGTTAGGGGGATGTGCTCATACTGAAGGTAATGAGCCAGCACTGGCTGATATGACTGGGCACGTGTGCAAGAGCCATGAGTTTTCAATGAAGGTTGAAATGAATTTCAGATGTCCAAGACTGAAGTGTGTGATTTGATTTGATTACACTGCTGCAGTAGCATTCTCACATAAAGAAGCCTTATGCTTCTTGAGTTCTGAATGGTGCACAAGCAACCTTAGCTTTTGGTCCTTTACATTATTTGAATGAGAATGTATCCAAAATTGTATGCACAGGTATGTCAGTGTTAGATAAGATTTCTTTATTAGTCCTGTGTATATTGAAACACACAGTCAAATGCATCTTTGCGTAGAGTCTTCTGGGCGTAGCTACGGCACCAACATAGCATGGCCTCAAGTTCCTAACCCGTACGTCTTTGGAATGTGGGAGGAAACTGGAGCATCTGGAGGAAACACACACAGTCACTTGCTGACTGAAATATAAACTACTGGAAGAACTCAGTGGGTCAAGTAGAATCAGTGGAGGCAAAGGGATGGTTGACCCAAAACGTTGACTATCCCTTTGTCTCTGCAGATGCTGCTTGTCCCAGAGTTCTTCCAGCAGTTTGTTACTTCATATTCCAGCATCTGCAATCTCTTGTGTCTCCTAACCTTGCTTCTGTTGGCTAGCATTTTTGTGAAGATCCAGGAGTGTGTCACTGTTCTCTTGGCATTATGTACTAGATTGGATTGTGTAGGAAATACCTGTGTATGGACATTACAAAGCATAAACCCTTGACTCTGTTGGATGTCTGTTTGTCAGAGGGAGACATACAGAAACAGAGAGACAAAGAAAAACAGAAGGAAGAGAGACAGAGACAGAGAGAGGCAGAGAGATTTATAAGGATGAGATACCTCCAAGCTTCTCTCTGCTGAAGTGGAATTGCCATAAGGTCATCATTTTAAGATTTTAAATGTTAAGATTTAAGAATGTTGTCCTGTTGGTACATACATTTTAAAACTGGCCAGCATGCAATTCACCATTAACTATAGCAGCAAAATATCTTCAAAATGTTTTAAATAAATGTATTTAAGTATTCCTTGAACGTCTGCCAGCAATGGTCATATCCTGACCTGTTGTGCCCATGATTTGTTGGCAAGATAAGGGAAGGACTGGTGGCAGCACCAATTTGACATGAAAATTGTGATGAGGATTTAATTGCCTCATCTGGCCCTTACTTAATGTTTTAATTAGGCTCCTGTCTGTTGTCAGCAGATCTTAAACATGGAATGTTCAACTCAAGCCAATGATTTGGAAGCAATGTCTAAATGTGTGATAATGGAGCTGGATGTATGAGGGAGAATTGGAGAAAACACAAATAAGTTAATTTCCTCATTTGTCTGTCTGACAGTGGGCCTTCAGACTATTGACACATAAATGTTTACTTTGTTTCATTAACATCTTTTAAAATATCTAGTGCTTCTTCAGCTAATATTCATTTTTTTTACTTAACTAATATTAAGTGCAACAGAGCTGGAGGCAGCAGCAGCCGCCGTTATTGATGGGATAGAACAATTAATGCATCAATTGCATTGAACTACCTGTAACATGAATAATTATATGGTCATCAGGCAGTTCATTTTGGAGAGGCAATAAGACAATGGTGAAGACAAAATAGAAACAGAAATTATAGTAGTTATTAGGAGAATAAAAGAGTAAGTTGATGGAATGTGAACGTACATTTAGATATTCTAGGAAAAATGCATGAATTCAATTCAGATTAATAATTATCTTTTTGAAAATTAATTATGGTAAAGATGCCGCTGCTACTACTTCTGCCACCTGACTCTACCGACACCTCCAACTCAGATCACGGTGAGGAAGAATTTCTTCTCTCAAAGGGTTGTGAACCTTTGAAACTCTCTGCCCCAAAAAAGCTGTGGATACTAAAGCCTTGAATATACTCAAAGCTGAGATAAATTTTTAATCAGCAAGGGAATTAAGGATCCGGGGAAGAGGTTAGGAAAGTAGACATGAGGAAAGTTGGATCAGCCATGATCTTATTGAACTTAACATTAAAATTGTGATGAAGATTTAATTGCCTCATCAGACCATCTGAGTTTTAATTAAGGTCCTGCCTGTTAGCAGATCTTAATTATGGAATATTCAATGAAAACCAATAACTTGGAAGTAATGTATAAATAAATGATAATGAAGCACCCCCAGTCCAGCACTTTTCCAACCCCTCCACAAATTCTGTTCCAGTGAGAAAGATCTCCTGCTTGTCGAACAGTCTGCAGGAGCCCTGCAGTTAAACTCCATAGGACAATCTGGAAATTCTTGCAACAGGGAACAAATTTGGAACCCACCACAAGGGTGACGTCCAGACCTTGATGCTGAGTTTGACACTTTGATCATCATCAGAAAACAAGGATTGCCATGATTATCACTATTTTGAATTGAGACAACAGGTCAACATGCCTTTTATGTATGAAGCAGATAGTGCAGAAAAGTGAATTGCTGGCTTGATAGGTTGTAGAACTACATTTACTGCATCACGGTTACCAGTCTACAGTCTGTAGATTGCAATGCAGAGTACGCAGAGGCAAATTTACTGGACGCTGTATATCTGTACAAATCAATACATAGTATTTCCATTCACATTATATCTCTTCCAGTGCCAAAATATATGAAAATTTAGAGTGTATAGTGGAGAATATATATTCCTGTAAAATATATTAAAAAAATTACAAAGTTTCAGTATTTCCTGAGCAGTCCAATAGTCTGGACACATTTTCAAAAGTATATTAAACAGACTTGTTTCAGAATGGTCTTCCATTTAGTTCAGTGACACACTCTGCCAAGTAAGAATAGGGAAGGTCTGATGTGTGACCATGGTAGCATAGTGATCAAGTTACTGGACTAGTAAGCAGAGGCATGGACTGTTGATCAGGAGACATGAGTCTGAATCACAGCATGGCAGATGGGAACTTTACATTCAAGTAACTAAATAAACATGGAATAAAAGCTAGTTTCAGCAATTGTAATGATGGGACTACTGGGGTGTCATAAAAATAACATCTGTTTTTTTCTTTTTGGAAGAAAATCTGCCATCCTTAACCAGTATGGCCTGATTTCAAACTCACCAATATGGGTGAATCTTAATTGTTAGCTAGTGACTCAGTTCGGTGGTAATTAGGGATGGGCAATAAATGTTGGTTTTGCCAATAGTCAAATCCATTAACAGCGTTCTGGAGTTGTGTAGCTGACTTTATGTGGTTCACCCAACATCCCTTTCCATTGAAGGAAAAGCAACAGCATTTCTGCAGCTTAAAATAAACAAGCTGTAAGACAAAAAGATGTAATGCCTGTGACAGCATGATCAGCAGTCACTCATTTCCTTCCATTAAATGTTGGAAAAATTGAAGCCCAATATGGAAATGGAAATTGCTGAAGGTGGAAGTAGTGGTCAGCAAACAAGGTTTGTGGCAGGAATCAAAGAACATGGCTTTGGTTTTCCAGCAATTAGTTGGAGTACATTTCTCCTCATCCAGTACTGAATCACAGATGAGCAGTGTGACAGATCAAAAATAGTAGAGGGGCCAAGAGGGGTGGTTGTGAGAAATGAATGTTATCAGCATAGACGAGGCTCCTTATGCTTTCAAATGATATCATCAACTGCAGCAATAAAGTTAGAAATAGAAGAGGGCCAAGGATAAATACTTGAGAGACACTAGAGATAGAGCAGGTAATCTAATGACCATAACTTGTTAGGTTAGAATGGAAACCTTTCCACCATCAACTTTGAAACTTATTCCTTTCCTAGCTGTCAAATGCAGCCCCTACCTGGAAGTTATCTCTGGATGAACCAGAGCATTTGCAAACTTGGTGCCAGATGTGACCTGTGTTGAGATTCTGACCCCACATCCTCTGTCACCAAGCCTGGCTACTCCCATTTTGACACTTGGCCGAGCTTACCTTTTACTTAAAACTTCATCGATGCTCCTATTAACTCCAGATTCTACTAATCCAATGGTTTCTTGGTAGGTTTCCCACCTTCAAGAAGTGTAGCGAGAAGAAATAGATACAAACCTTGATGCAGGAGAATGCAGATGCTGGAATATGGAGCAACAAACAACCTGCTGGAGGAACTCGCAGGTTGATCGGCATCTGCGGCGGGAAAGGGTTTCAACCTGAAACATTGACAATTCCTTTCCTCCCACAGGTGATATTCAAGTAATTCCTTTACTGCCTTACCATTACTTCTTTCTTCAAATGATCAAGCACTTCAGCAACGGAACAAGATACTCAATAAAAATTGTGACAATGGCTTTCTGCTTATCCTGTTGAAAATTTCAACAGGGACTATGCAGAAGAAGTTCATTCCCATGTTGCTTCATATAAATAAAAGCAATCTATTCTTAAAGCAAACCATTCTTAATAGCCTAGCTGTCAGAGGAAGGGAAACAATAAGCACAGCAGAAAGGAAAAAGGGAGTAAATTTTAATTGGCAAGTAAAATTAAAAAGCATTTCAACAAAGCAGAACACAACAAAAAGATAATTACAAAGCATGCTCATTATCATGCACTGCAATATGGTTTAATTTGGTAATTTAGTTTTGCATCCAATATAAGCTTTACAGCCAGAGTATAGTGAGAGGGTTGAGTGCATTACTAGAAAGGAAGCATAATTACAATGTTTCTTTGGTGATAGCTTTGAACAAAAGCCAACATTTCAGGACAGTTTATCTTCTTCTTATGGAATCTCTTGGCAGCAAGGATGATTTGCTTCCACTCATGTTCTGTCAGTTCTGAGGTGACTGATGAGGCCAAAGTGGCATCTACAGGCTCTACAACCGATGATGTAGGAGATTCCCAATGGAATGGGTGGGCGGGTAGTCCATAGGGTGGTATGATCTTTCCGTAGATTACATTGTGCTTCCATGTCTTGCAATGAATGGACTTGAGGTTCTGAATGCCTACATGAACAATCCTTTGCCACTTGGAGTGGTCATGGGATTCCCAACAGTCAGTGAGGATATTGCAAGATTTTGTGGTAAACCTTGAATTGTTATCTGCTGTGTATCATACTGCTGTTCATCAGAGTCTGTTGCTGCACATTCCATCTGCAAAGCACATTAGGACATCCTGCGATTTCCTTTTGCCCTGTTAATTAACTTTAGACGAAAGATGATATGAGGAATCCTTTTCAGTAATATTACCATTCTGTTTAGAGAATTCAACAATCTGAGAAGAGTTCTAATCGACTAGAGCTCTTTTGATGTTAATGATCCAGGCCTTGCTGATTGTGACTCACTGCGCATCCTCGTAGTTTGTATTCCCCACTCTCTCACACTAACCTGGTTCACATCATTAGGCCAAAGCTGCTGCCTAAGAGCATCCTAGACCTAACTGGAGATTCTTTGTGTGATGTTAGGGTTTTCTAGGATGTAATGCAGTCATGTTGTCAGGTCAGAGTAAGCCCTGCCCATAATACTGCTGAGAACAACATTCAAAAACTATTACAAATGAAATAAACAATTAACAATTTCAAAGAAATTATTACTTGTTTAAAAACTAAAAAAAGATTTAATACACTCTTCAATAATTAAATCGTTACTGCAGACACAAATAATTAATTAACAACAATGTAATTTACCTTATTCTCACCTTTCTTCCTTGGGAAAGAAGAGTTCATGGATCTGGACCAAATCCTCTCCCAGGATCCAACAGCAGATTCCCCAGCTGGGAAATCCTCACCACCAGACACCAGATGGCAGAGTAAAGAGAAAGATTCACCTGCTACAATCTGTCATCAATTTTGACACTTCCTAATTTGGGTACACAGGCGCTGAAGTCTGAACTTGCAGGCATTTATGGATGTAAATACTGGCAGTTTACTGCAGGATTGCTGGCATTAAACAGTGAGATTTGGCTTGGGAGACTTTCTCCCAGACAGCCAGTGAAACTTTTGATGGAGGGTTCAAGTTCTGTCCTAAAATGATAATTGGGATTTTACTTTCACACATGCCCACATTTGCCAGTAACATAGGTAATTTTATGATTATTGCCCTGCAGGAACTGGGCTTGTTAATTTAGATTTTTAAACATGCTTAAATATAGTTATAGTATGATAGTGTTTATATTTCTTTAAGAATTTTAAGTTTTTTCCTTTTAATAATATTTTAAAATTCCTGTGAATATTAGGTTTTCAAAGTCTTGTGAATATTCTTCAATATTTAGGAAACATTCAGACATCTTTGCAAGATACAAATCTTTGACAGTTCTGGTTAAGTCTGGAAGTGTGAATTAGCTGTGCCAATTTTTTCTTCAATTAGTGAGAGGGACTAATTTTATGGATGGTGCCCTTAGGCACTTACTCGCTATAGAGAATCCTCCCAGTGTTTTCACATTTACGCTGGGAAGATTACAATGAATTTTTTTTAACTGGAGTCAGCTCACTGATCAGCACTCACAGCAAAGTTTGGAGGCAATATTCCAAAATATTTCTTTACCGTCCCTAGATGGTAAAGAAATTTACACATTATTTCCTGTCAATCAAAGCAGAAGAAATAATTAATGCTGGTGGGAAAGCATTTAGCCTAGAAATAGCTCAGTACTCGTTTACCAGAGTTAAAATGTTACTAGTAATCTCAATAATGGTTTTTGAAAACCTCTACGAAAACTGCAAAATTCATTGCAGCCCATTTTAAAACTGTGCTGTTGGGCTTTCATGTGTAACAGCAGTCTGAGGAACAATGGGATACTAGTCAAACCCTAATCATGACAGTTTAGCAACACTATAACCACTTTGACCACTTTGCACTAAAATGGACTTTGTTTTTTTTTGTTCTAATAGTGTTTTCTTGTAAAAATTGTATATAATTTATGTTTGTTTTTCTTGTGAATGCTCCTTATATAATGTGATGCGCCTGGGATGCTGCTGCAAGTTGTTTTTCATAGCACCATTGCATACATGTACTCGTTCATGTCAATATACTCAACTTTGACTTTGACATTTTTTCTGTTTTGATCACGTATCCTCACAGCTCTGACTTTAGGAAGTGGCCCTTAAGTGTCACACCAGACCACAAGTCGAACTCTTCCAGTTCCTGGGGAGTGTTGGCAAGGAATTGAAAATTCCATAGGAATTGGTCAAGTCCTCCCAACAGAGCACAAGAATCTGCACAGACTGCTGAAGAACAGCGCTTACAGAAGGCAGCACCTTTGAGAAAGGACACTACTGACAGGAAGATGCCAGGGGGATTCCCATAAGGGCCTGAGTACCTTCTGTGAATGCCTGCACTTTGAGGAGTCTGACAATCTAGCCTTAAGTTTTACCAGCTCTGAATACTAAAGGTGCATTAACCAAATATCAAAGGTTCCCCACTATGATGGGTAAGCTCTTTTTGACTGCGAGCAGCAGATAGTCACATTGGCATATATCATAAGAGGCTGCCTCGAAGGGTCATGAGGTCAAGTTTCTGCGAGT
>JARFYF010000036.1:27290201-27305851 GCA_030265395.1 Rhina ancylostomus
GTTTCAAGTTGAGACTGAGCAGAAGTCCTGATGTCGGGCTTCAACCCAAAATGTTGACTATCTATTTGCTTCCACAGGTACTACCTGACCTGCTGAGTTCTTCCACCAGTTTTATTTTGCTTCACATTACAGCATTTGCAGTCTCTTGTGTCTGGGATCAGACTGGACTTTGAATCGATGCCTCATTAAGCACCTGTGATGGCATCAAATTGGCTGAGCAGCTAATCACATTCTAGGCTTTTATGGACATTTATAGACAATGTACCAGGAAATTTTTAATAAATGTTTTAAACTTTATATTGAATACTAGATAGGACTAAAATATGCACATGTGATTAATGTAAAAGCCAAAATATCATAAAGTTAATATTGCTCATATATTGAAATATTCAATTAAGACAATTACAATGCATAGACATCAAATTAAACTTTTAGGGCTAAGTAGTTTGCTAAGCAGTCATTATAGATTAATATCCTGTTGAAAGCTCACAGGACTCACAACTAAACATAAGATTTTAAGGACATTCTATTGTGCAACAAGTTGAAAAGCAGCTGAGATTCATGTTGTAAGGATTTCCTTTGTTTGTCATAAAGAAAGCTGCATATAGTAGCGCACTGGATCACTGACAACTTGCCCCACTTGCACAAAACTCTGAGTAATGATGATGCCAATCAATATTAGTTTGTTCTCAGTTTTTACCAAGAGTCTGGGCACTCTTGTTTAAATGTTGTTGCTTCCAGATTAAATAACAGAACAATGGAATATCGCAGTACAGAACTAGGCCTCTTGGCCTGTGACTGCATGGTGATTTTCTCCAAGAGGCATTGAGTGGAATCTCACATTCCTGCTCATTCCCTTCACCCTTCAGTCTTTTTGTTGGTTTCAAGCAAATGCCCAGTCCTTCCTAAAAGTATTTATTGATTGTGCCTCAGCAATAGCTTGTGTCAAAAAAAATCCATAGTCTATCCAGCTTCTAAATAAATTATTTATTTTTAACTCCCTTGTTTTGTGAATAGTTTGAATTTCTGCTGTCTTCTCACTGTTTAGCTAACAATTCTATTTGCCTTATTCTGACGTTTCAGGACATCTATGGGGCAATCCCCTAGCAAGTGTTCTGTATCCCAATCCTCGATCTACCTTTTCTGCTTTTGTCATATGCTTTCTGGATTGGGGTGCACAAAACTCCAGCTCTGAATTAACTAAAGGCTTTGTATAACTCCCTCTTGCTTTTGCATTCCTGGGTTTCAATATGGAAAACAGCTTGACTTTCACTGTGTTGCATTGTTATCTTTAATTTCCAATGTACATCAAAACTCAGGTAGGGACCTTCTTCTGTACTCATTTAATGACATACTGCATTTTCCTTTCCTTCTAAACTGAAAATCTTTGCTTATTGAATTTACTGTTGAGTCTGAGCAGTTCAATTGAGAATCAAAGAACTTATTGATATCCCCTTTGGGGAGAAAATTGAAGGTTCTGAATGTCAGGATGTGTGTCAAACGTGTAAAGAATTTCCCTCAAAATTCGAAATGAACAGCATGAAGACAGCATTACAACACTGATACCTAGTACTTTCAATTCTAAATTATGAGTTTCAAGCTTTTTTTAAACATTCTGAAATATACTTACAAATGGCACTGACTATCAAATCAGCAATAGATGAATACGTGATAGTTGATGCCTGTACACTTAAAATGATTTAATGTGTAACACCCACTATTGTCAAAAATCCACATTCCCATCAGTATATAATGGGCATTGAAATAACTACAATCTAAATACCTTGTTTAACATCTTTGCAAAATTTTACTATGAAAAAGTTCCATACTTAAGCATCGTGAATTATGATGGATCAGTAGATTAAACATGGAGCAGGCAATTATCGGAAAATAAGGCTGCTAACTGAAATGACAGTAAAAGTCTGCAATAAAAGTAATGACTATAGAAAGTATGGAAACCTGGACAAAAATTTCTGCAAGGCTAAATTGGGAAATAGACCATCCACATTTGTGCGTGTGTGTGCGTGATTCAGATCTCACTTTAGTCCTCAAATGGCACTCATTATGCTGAAATAATGGGCATTATTGATCCCAGCTTTTGCTTTGCCATCTCTCAAGTTCTGTGCTCTTGGTTTATTCCAAATATTTGCCAGGGATTTTAAAACTAGTATGTGAAGTGCCTGCACTCATTAAGCAGATACTTTGGCTAATGGAGGTTTACTTTCTTATGATTCAAGTGAATGATCATCAACAGCAAAGCAAAAGACTGATTTATAATTTAATTAATTTTGTTAAAGACGCTGGTCTCCTGGTCATGCACTCTGACTATTCTATGATGGCTAACCCACTGGCAGTGCATATATCAAATTCAGGCTGGAATTTCCCATGATATTTTGACCTTTGTGATTTCTGCCTTGGCTCCTTCAATTTTTATATTTCTTTGTTTTCTTATATCTTAGGATTCTGAAATAGATTTCAGGTAAATTTGAGAAGCCAACAATCCTGATACACTCCATAGCAACCTTGGTGTTCAGGTACATATTCATTAATTTTTACGGGCAAACATTCATGGATCAGGAGACAAACATTCATGGATCAGGAGACAGAGTTCCATACTTAAATCCCTCTTCTGCACTCTAGTTGCACAAAGATCTAGGCTGGCAACACCTCGTCTCAGAATAGCCACCTAATCAGCAGGCCTGATTTGTGCAGCAGCAAGATATGTAATAAATCCCCAGCTATCAATATTTATTTTAATTAAAAAACTACAATGGTGGATTATACAGATTATCTCTCCGAATCTATATGCTCATCCAAGTTTAAAGATCATTATTGCCACATATATTGTGACTTTATTATTGATATTGTTTCTGCACATTAATATTCTGTGCTTCTCCCTGACAGTTACAATAAAAAATACTTCTTGCATTCACACAGTGTCTTACCATGTCATTAAATAACTTCAAAGCACTTCACACAATGAATTACTTTTTTTGAAGTCAAGTGGTTATTAATATGCAAATGCTATTATGTAAGTAAATGTCACAGACATTGCCTGACAGCAATAACATGAAAGATCAGTGAATCTACTTATTGGTAATATTGGTTGGGTGAGGTACATTTATCAAGAACTCCCTCCTGTTTAAAAGTGTGCTTAGCATCCACACAAATGTGATTTTTGTTTAATGCCTCCTTTGAAGGATGGGATCTCTGAGAATAGAACACTTTGTCAGTGCTGTACAGGAATATCAGCCAGCACTGTGTGCCCAGTCCATGGTATTAGGGGCAAGAATGATATCATACGAACACAACTGATCGCTTGCTTGCTGCCCACAGGGGATGCGGCTGTATTGTTTGAAGGAAGAAATCTTTTCTGGGCCGGAACCTTCTTTTGTGCTCCTGGCAATATCACAAGGATACTTGAAACTTTCTGGTTTATCTTTCCAGAGGAGGTCTACAAGCCCACACATGGATTCCAATTACCTCTTAAATAAGTCCAGACTTTTCACCTCCACTACCCTTGGTGAAGAAAACCACCCCATTTGTGGCTGATGCAACTTGATGACATTGGTCCTTCATGTCTGTTTCTGCTGGTTTGAGTCTGTGCCTCTTTATGCCATTCTGATTGTTTAGATTGAAGTAATTTTTAACCTTCTTTCTTACACTGAATGCAAACTCACATATTATATAAAATGACATCACCTGTGGATAAATATATATTCTTGAGGCACATCATGGATTTACAGTCAGCAAAATCATTTCTTTTGCAGCCTTATGCTCAGCATAGGATGGAAATTCTTATGGATCCTCCAATGCATTGATTCACTTTCTATCAGTTAGAATGTCTGTGATTAGCTATCTCAACTCATTTGACTTGTTTGGTCCAACTAATTTGTCTTGATGCACTTTGTTGTGACTGTTCCTATTACATTTTAGAGGTCAATAATTCAGTGACTAAACCTAATATTTTGGCATGTTGAAGGGAGGATTTTCTGAGGTGCTGCTGCAAGTGAACAATCTCATTTGTCATCTGAAGCTAACATACTCATGATTTCCTGACATGTATGGATAACAGCAAAGCTCCTGCAGGAGACAACTTGGAAAATTACTCCCTTTGTTGTTGATTGGATATGGGATGTGTTTGCTGATATTGGATTGGAAAGGACTGCATATCCCTTTGCTCTCAGTTTAAATGCCATTTGATTAACATAACTTGCAGATTTTATTGGATAACACATATGTTCAACATTTATATTAATTTAAAAAAAGCAACCTTGGCAGGAGGAATCTGAAAGTGCAAAATAAAAGATAAAATCTCAAGGCAGTGAAATCATTATTAATAAACCTTTGCTGTCTGTAAGGAGTTTGTATGTTCTCCCGTGTCTGCGTGGGTTTCTTCCGGGTGCCCTGGTTTCCTCCCACCTTCCAAAGACGTACAGGTAGGTTAAAATGGGCTTAAAAAACATGGGTGGCGCAGACTCATTGAGCTGGAAGGGCCTGTTGCCATGCTTTAAATAAAATTTAAAAAACAAATTAAAAAAAACGGGTACCTCTGTCTGTACCATGTTGACCCTCTGTGAACGGAGCTCTCTGACACAGTTGTAAACATCCACAACACCTTCACTTTCTGCCATATCGAGCATGATGTCGATAGCAATGAAACATCCTGTCCTTCCTGCGCCCGCACTGAAGGAGGAAAAAGTTAAAATGATATCGGAACAGCAACACACAGCAAAATGCATTCTGAAAGTCCAATTGTAATGCCAAGTTTAGGAAATCCCTGGAATGTAGGAGATTGAGCGGTGACCTGACAGAGGTATATAGGATCATGAGGGGCATAGACAGGGTGAAAGCACATTGTCTTTTTCACCAGGAGGGGGTGCTTAAAAACAAGAAGGCATAGGTTTAAGATTAGAGTCAAGAGATTTAAAAGGGATATCAGGGCAGCTTCTTTATGCAAAGGGTGGTGCTTATTTGGAATGAGCTGCCAGAAAGAGTGGTTGAGGCGGGCACATTAGCAACATTTAAAAGCCATCTAGATAAGTGCATGGATAGGCGAGGTTTAGAGGGCTATGGGCCAAATGTGGGCAGATGGGACTATACTAACTCACAGGGCAACGCAGTCAGCATTGCTGAGTTGGGCTGAAGGGCCTGTTTCCATGCTGTGTGAGTCTATGACTCTAAGTACATGCTTCTTATTGAATCAAAATATAATGAAATTCAGGGGCACTTAAAGAGATTTGGTTTTGCTTTCATTTCATACTTTTTATTACCTGCCTTAATAATAATTGTTAAAAGAGTGGTGTTTATTAGTGCGAACAGTGTAATAATGATTCCCAATAATCAAGTAACAAAACTAATCACAGTGTATGCTAAAGGAGTCAATAAAATGCACACTTAGGCTGGGACATACCTGCAATGTACTATAATGGGGCCAACGTCATTTGGGTTAAGAAACTTTACTTGTCTTACAAATCCCAGTAAGCCAGTTGCATAGCAGGGTACCCCATGATCAGGCCAGCTGGTGAAGTGGAACTGTCTAATCTCCCGAATTTCATGATTGCCTTTCTAAAATAAAAGAGATAAATGCCATATTATTTAGACACATGCAAGGGATATGCAGTATCGTGTGAGACTGGAAACAGATGGAGCAGCTCTAGTCAGCCTCAATCTTCATTCCAGGCTGGATGTTCCAGCTCTGTATGTAGAAAGAAATATTGGGTAGCTCCATTAACAACAGTGCAATTCCAAACCCCCCTTCTACCCTGCCCTCCACCACACACACACACACACACACACACACACACACACACACAGAGCAGATGCTGGAAGCTTGACATAATCACAGGAGATTCTGGAAACACTCAGCAAGTCAGCATCATCTGTAGAAAGATAAACAGTGTTAACATTTCAGGTCAAAGAACTTTCAACTTTATTTCTCTTTCCACAGGTGTGACAGATGTGCTGAGCATTTGTAACATTTTATGTTTTTATTTCAGCAAGATAATAAAAAAACTTTTCTGATCTGACAATATGTTTACAAATTTTCAAACATTTTTTTGTTCTTCAGCTCCATACAATGACGAGTTCATGTGTCATCTGACATTGAGTCATTAATTAGAGTGTGTGTGGGTTTACTTCCTCTCGGAGATGTCACCAAACAAAGCTGAATAATAGAAGATATTCCTGCTTTAAATTGTTTCTCAAGCAATAAAATTCCTTGTACACATATCACAGATGTTTATAGTGGTGAACTTTAAGCTAACATGTGGCCAGGTCACTGGGTATACTGTAGGAATATGAGCTGCATGCCTTCTGTTTTCTTTTCAGTCAAGACATGAGACCCTTGAGCTATGAAATAAGCTTAACAATCTCTTTATAGTTTCATTTGTACAAACATTTTTCAGATTGTGAATAAATAATCATGATTTAAAACAGTTAATTAGCAATTGAGCAAAAGAGAAGTGTTAAAGGTGGACTTTGATTGGTTTAATGCATTTTTATCAAGACTGACTTATTTTCATTGCACAGAAACTACAAAATGAAAATTGTGGATGTGAGCCATTGGAGTTCATTATCTAATTTACAACAATGTATACCATTAATGTGAGATGAGCTCAATATATCTTATGGTATTTGGGGAAAAATTCTGTTATGTATGAAGAGATGCCTAGATCATTGCAAAATGCGTAAACTTGCTTTGGAATAGTATTTAGTCCATTTAACCTCAGGAATATTGCATATAATTGTATCTACCCATTTTAAAGGCGCTGCAGGTAAAATCATTCATCAATTTTCCTCAAAGTTAATGAACAGATTTTACTTGACCTATTACAACTGGAATATAGAATTATGACATTTAAGTAACTTTACTAAGAATACAAAAGTAAGCATATTGACTGAATGATATCATGCATATATTGATATGAATCAGCTTAAGTCTTTCTCGAAAGTTAAATCAAACACTTTTAAATCTTTCTCAGTGCTATTTCCATTAAGGTTCATTGTGGGGAATATCTGTGTTGGTTAATAAAGCCAATTCTCAATTCCTGGGCCTGTGGTTTTCCCTTCATATGGATTAATTAAATACCGTGGACTCATGAATTGTGTACTCTGGTGTCTCCGTATGGAGAGAAGATGTCAAAAGTGTGTAGAGGTAATAGAGAAAACTAACAAAGAGCTTTTAGCTTTATCTATAGTGACATGTCTAATTCAAATCGAACCACACATACCAAATAACAACAAGATCCTCAGGCACTGAAAATGAAAAGCCACATGTGCAAATTCAACTAAATCAGTGCTGGCTGTTAAGTATGTTGTCCTTGTAAAAACTGCACCACCATGTCCTTTGTTCAGACACTGTACACTTTTGATGCAGAACTTTACCCTGGGGTTGAAACATTTTTTTGTACCAGCTAATCATTTCTTTGAAGTATGTTATGCATAAAGTTAGAATAGTATGTCAAGAAATATCAAAGTCTCTACCTGGAACACACCATGGAATTTAAAGGCCTTAAAGGGGTATATTTTCTTAAAACTCTTGAGTTAAATGAGGTATTTTCCACATTGCAAGCATTCACATGAATCACTGCTCTCCAGCCAAATGCAGGAAAAATCTGTCCCATGAAGCTGAACTCCAGTTTACCCTAAATGTTCTTATGCTTTTCCTACTAACAACCCCCGGCGTTAAGACCTTGGAATTATTCATCGGTGAGACAACTGAATAATGAGATTCCAGACCACAAAATTCATCTGGGATAAAATGGCAGATAAAAAAAAAGGGAAAGCAAAGTATATTAAATCGACAAGACTTTCAGATACAAATGTCTAAGAGAATGGGACTGCATATGACTATTTGGTTACAGATCTGACATTCAATTGGTAAAGCCCTGAGCCATGCAATTTTGATCCCCAATCAATGACGAATAAGCTAATTTTAACAATAAATGGAGATCCTCTGGTTATCTTCCGTTGACTTTCAGTGTTGTGTGCAGATGTGTGCAGACTCTATGACTCTATGTTTGGAAAATGTGAGAACCTGGTTGAGTTATTTTTCTATGCATTTCCCTGCTGGATACCTTGATAATGATCACTGTTTACTTGGCTGAGATATTGTGGACATCCAGTAGTGATCCTTGTAATAAACACCAACTGTAGTGGACAGCAGTGTGAACTGCCCAAAGGATACAATTATTTGCTAACTTCAGCAATTTTATATCAACAATATATGACATTTTCCACAAGAGGGCAGCCTAATATCCCATAGCACAATGTGGCATTGTCAGTGTATGGCTCCATTCAGGAACTATTACTATCTGCGTGATTATTTTACTTGTACTCATGTATTATATGATTATACATGAGGAATAGAAAAATCGCATTTTTTGCCAAAGTATTTTCAGTCCTTCCACATCTATCTGGTTGTGGACTTTAAAACCTCTTATAGCAATAAATCGATATAAATGTTTCATACCTTCTGAACAGTGAACGTGCGAATAACATACTCTGCAAGTGGTTCAGACTCAACCAGCGTTACTTTAATATCACCATACAGTTCAGTATCATCTGGCCAATACCTGCAACATTTCACCTGATGCAGAACAAGAAGAAGAGGGTTCTCAATAAGGGAGTAAAGAATAATATTCACACAATTATGAAATAAGTCTCCATGCCTCCGGATGCTTATGATATGAAATCAGTTATGCAAGCTGATTTCCTGTGGCACAGCCAGTGGGCATTTGGTCCTGATAATTAGCAGGTAAGGCAAAACTAAGTTTAATATTCCTATTCTTCTAAACTTAATTGTTAGGGCGTCCCTCCATTCCAAATGGCCATATGCCAATATCACATAGAGTGCAGCTGCTGATTGATATTTCTATTGCTTGGCAGTTGCTTGTAAATTCTTGCTCCTTTGTTTCTTGGTTCCACCAAGAACTAACTGGTTTTGTTTTTTTTCATATTTTGAATTGATGACCAAACTTGAGTGGATGCATACTGCATGTAATACTTCTGTAAGTATAATTCATAATAAATATTATGGAGAAGATAAACAAGTAGGCAGCTAGAGTTTCATTCAAATATAAAGGATGATTTTGAGTTTAGTTCTCTCCCTGTGGGGATGATTGCTATAGTGAACACAGTTTTCAAAAAGCATTCTGTGAGCACTTTACTGCTGCTGCAGGAAGAATCATAGATTCACCTCTGAAACATCCATCAAACTTAACATTATCTGTATTCTTCAACTTTTGTGGTTTACACTAGTTTCTTCCTCTACCAGCAGCAAAATGCAAATGCAATCCACATGAATCAAAACCCTTTTTATGGAATTGTGGATGATTAATGCTGCTAGAACTCATACCCACAACCTTGTGCATAGCCCCACCAGCCATTCTCAATGACCTACAGTGAATCCTGGTCTGATAATGGCTTTGTTTAAACAATTTTATTCTTCTATTCAAATCTCTTCATGCCCTTACTCCTCTTTACATTTATTATCTGTTCCAGCATCTCTACTACAATTCTGGTCTCTTGCAAATCTCTGATCTTTTTTGCTCCTCCAAAAGAGGCTGTACATTAAAATGCCTAGGATTTTAGCTCTGAATTTCCTTCCCTAAACCTTTGTATCTTTCTCTCTACCCTCCTTTAAATCTTTAGTCACTTCTATTTCTTCAAGTTTTAGATCACCTGTGCCAATATCTCTTTCTGTGGCTCAGTATTTTTTTATTTGAGATGGTTCCTGTAGATTGAATTAGGTCACGTTACTATTTTAGAACTTTTATGCAAGTTTAAGTTGTTGTAATGTTTTTTATTCTGTATCGGTCAATGCGTTTACAGCACAGACATGAGATCAATTCTCTGTTTCTTTTCTGCTGTAGTCAGAAGGGGCACATGTATTCAAACACGAGAGCATTGTTCCTCTCAAAAGTTTTGTGTCTGCAGCCTAGTATGGTACATACTAGTACTAACCCCCTTTCATGTCTGTGTTAGAAGAAATCCTTCAATCTATTTCTCCCATCTTTGGACATAACCCTTTGTGAAAACTTTTTATCATTTGAGAATTGCAACTCATTCTCCCAATAACTTCAGCCAGATCACTGGTTTTAACACAGATTTTTGATAGAAACCACCAGGAATGGTGTTATTGCTGGCAATAGATTAGATCCCCCATAATCCATCACCAGCCGCAACAACATTCTCAACATGAAAGAATATCAACAAATCCTACAGGACTGAGGCTGACTTACAATCTTCAAGTATCCAACAAGTCATCTCTTTTGGTTGTCACGAATGTGTGCATTTGATGGTCATTTTACCTCCAGAATGACAAAGATGACAAGGGCAGAGCTCAAAAGATGGAGCATTTTCCCAGAGTAGACAGGAGGAAGAAAAGTAGTGCTCCAAACGGGAGGGCTTGTCTATCAGGCAATTTCTGGGAATAGCTGTCTCATGTGCACCTGACTGAGGAGCAATAGATTTGGAGACTCTGGTTCTCCAAAGGGAAGGTGAAAGAGACCTGCCAAATTTTGCAGCAGTAAGTTCAGCCACAGAATCAGGCCTGGGCTGTTCTGCCTGAAGCAGCGAGCATCTTAGTTGTGTTCTGAAGTGGTTTCCTCCAAGCTTCCGAAATCCTTGCAGGGTTTTCTTCTCCTGGTTGCAAGAAGATTAGCAAATTATTGGTTTCAGTTATTGCAAGTTAACTCCAACTTACGCTAACCATTCTAAGCAACACCCAAGGCAATAAACTGTCCATTTAGAAGTGAGATCAGAGTGTTGGCACAAAGATTATTTGTGTTCAGCATCATTGAAGGGGCATGAGTTTGGTTACATAGTGTGCTCCAAGTGCATGCTTTCTAAGCCATGCAGTTTAATGCTGGTTATATCAATAAATCTTCCAGATCTGATGAGAGGCCACTGTTTTCTCTTTGTTCCTTCTCTAGAGATGCTACCGGTCCTGCTGTGTAGTTACAGCAATTTTGTTTTCATTTCTAATTTGCAGGGTTTAGATCTTTTATAAAAATAACAAGTCTGTAATTTCCCAGTGCTGCCTTGCAATTCCTTTTTAATATTGGCTCAGTATGAGCTTTTCTCCACTGAGGCCTTCCCAGACCAATGGAATAGTTAAGTATATAAACAAGTAGCTCACTAAACACAGTTTCCACTTCCCTGAACATCTTTTATGTCCACAATCACTTCGACACTTTCAAGTGTAATGTAAACTAAATAATGTTTAAATTTATAATTGCTTAATTTGTACAGTTGTTCAACTGTCACTGTAAAAACCTTAGCTGGTCAGAGATAAGTTAATCACCTCTTTCATAAGCAATTAATGACCTGTTATAGGCTTAAACAAAATCACTGTTGATACAAGATAAACAAATTTAAACTGCCGAGCACTGAACAGCTAAAATTAAGTAAATTCAAGTCAATTAAACTGCATACATAGAAACATAGAATGATAGTAGGAGGAGTAAGTCATTTGCCCATTTAAAAGTCTGCTCTGCCACTCAATACAAGTACCTCAGGATTTTGGTGGTGCCAGACTAACAGATTTTCCAGACTATTGGATATTACTCCAACTAATACCGCGGCCCACATTTTTTCAGATGTTACATAGAACTATAATACATTTTTTAGTGAAAGAGAGCATGGCAAAGATAACCCAGTGTTTGAAGGGAATGTAGGATTGAGACGCCTGTGAGTTTCAGATGAGGGTGGGAATTGGACTTCTGTATGTTTATAAGACGCATGGAAACAGGGCCCACTGAGTTTAAAGGGAGATGGGATTGGGACCTGCTGAGCTTAGAGGGAGCATGGAAATGGGCTCATATGAATGTATAAGGAGCATGGAAGTTGGTCCCAATGAGCTTAAAGGGACCACAGGAAACATCACTCTGTGAGTCAGATGCCAAATCATTGGGATTTCTGAACAATTGGATAGCAGATTATTGGAGTTTTATTGCACCAGATTCCTGCTCTCTCTCCATATCCCTTGAGTCTAGAAATCTAGCAATCTCCTGAAATATTTTCAGTGACTGGCTTCCACAGCCTTCTGTGGTAGAGAAGTTCACCATCACTGAGTGAAGAAATTTCTCCTGTCGGTCCTAAACATCTTACCCTGGATCGTGAGACGGTGACCCCCTTGTCCTAGACCCCAGATAGGAGAAACAACCACCCTGCAAGCAGTCCATCAAGACTGACAGAATTTTGTTTGTTTCAATGAAATCTCTTTTCATTCTTGCAAACCGTAATGAACACAGGCCGCGTCATCCAAACTCTCGCGGAGTAAACTGTGTAAATGCAAATGCTCATGCAAATGTCACAATTTACACAAAAGTTTGCTGAGTCTAACCTACCTTTTCCAGCCTTCCACACACCTCATTCATCATCTCCAGAAAGGATTCACACCTATATTCAGCAGATCCCTGTCAAGCTGCTTTAAAATTAGTTTTCCAAGCTAAAACCCAAAAACAATTTTTCAGATCGGAAATTTGCTCAGTTTAATTAGCTGAGGATTCCTTTAAGTATTTTGCTAAATGGCTGCTATCTGTATTATCCATGATTACTGGGATGTGAACAGGAACTGGTGATAACTGGCTGCTGAGTGACGAAAATGGGGTACTTTCTGTTTTTGATGGTAGCTCTGGATATCGGGATTTGTGCAAAAGGACGGAAAGCGGGGATCAGTAAGTGGAGCCAGCAGCTGGGTCATTATGGATCCACCATCTTCACGTTTTGGAGAAGAAACAAGAGCTGTAACAATATATCAAAAAACCCTCTTGTAATATGTGGGAAATGTGAATGTTCCCTCTTAATTTTAGTTCAATTCGCCTCAAGATGAAACTAAAAAAAGGATTGGGAAGAAATTGAGAATTCAATTGACAGGATAGCCAGACTTTATTTTCCCCAGAGATACATGATAGAGGGAGGTATTGATCGAGATCTGCAGCATGACATAAGAAACGAGGAAACTAGTCCACTTAACAACTTAAATCATGGAAAGGTTACATTGAATTTTCAGAGATTGCAGAGAAGATTGGAAGAAAAGTGGAAAAAAAACACTGTTGAACAGAGCAGAATAAGAAAGTGAAATGAAGGATTGCTGCATCTGAGAGCTGGGTGACATAGGCTTCAGTCACCAGAAAGCAGCACTGAAGACAGTGAGGTGAGCAGCTCAGGGACTCGTGAGAACTGCCTAATCAGAGAAGATGGCATTGACTGGTGATCTGAATACATGATAAATATGCTGCCCAGGAGCCACTAAAGAAAGATTAAAAGTTCTTGTCGAAAAGGTGGACGATTAGGTTGTATAAGTGGAATGCACTACTATACACAGTTATAATGAGAGCAGGAACAGTAAATTCAAGAGTTTTGACACGAGATGCAGGATTGTAATGTGTACTAAACACATTATTTGTCGTAGCCTGCATGCCAACTTTGTGCTGCCTACTGAATGTAATGATTATAGCATCCAGCCAGTGCTAACCACACTGTTCACTGACTGGAGACTTCAGCAAGGGACCAATACTGAAAGTTAATGCTAGTTTGCACTTCCTAAACCTTTAGCTCAGTAGCCTGTGGATGCTCAGTCCCTGAGTAATTTTGGAGCAGGTAACTGGAGCAAAGTGGGCATGCTCACATGTCTGAATCCTGATGGGTGATTCAGTGTTGGCCATCACTGGAATCCATGAGCTGAGACTGATGCCAAAAGAAAGGCAGCAACCAATGACCGTAATATACATCCATCTAAAGCTCCTGCTCACAGATTTACAAGCTGCTGATGGTTTAAGTAAGCACCTCATACCTTCCTGAGTACACTGTAACATAAAGTCTGTTTTTTTTTCCTTTTCAGAAACCCAAGCAGTATTATCTGGATAGGCAGAGGAGGAAGAGGAAGAAGATATTGATGAGGAAAACTCAATGTTAATTGATTTTACACTTGCAGCACCAGCTCAGATACTGATGCAATGTTCAATTTAGCAGCCGGCATGGTGGTGAGATCTGCATGTGATGAGCTGTGCTGTGACCTGTAATTAATTGATTTGTCCACTACATTTTCTTGTTACCTCGCTATCAACTTTTATTTCACTTTTTATGGCATTTGTGATGTTGTCACCTTTCTGAGCTTCCTGACACAAATTCCGAAGCCTAGCTAAACAGTCCAGTTTTGAGAATAGAGTGGCATTCTTTCGTTAAAGCAACTGCAGATGCTGGAAACCTGAAATAAGAACAGAAAATGCTGAGGCGAAGAGGCCTCAGAATTTCATATTATGAGAACAAGATCTCCAGTGCATGGGGGCACCCCGCCCACTGATGTTGCATTGTCAGCAGTGAAACATTCTATCCAATTGTCTGACCAGAAGGGGCAAGTCTTTCCCTATGAAAGCATACGTGGTAAAATGATACTAGAAAAATACCAGACTACTGACTTTAACATTTTAGTGAATTCAATATTCTTTGTTGCTATTAAAATCGATGCCAGATAATTAAACATAACAGGGAACAAAATGTCAGCTTTCTCCTACACATTAGTGCCAGTGTTTCATTAAAATGTCTTGATATCTTAAGTAACATAACTTATCATTAATCCATAGCAAAGATGAATAAAGCAGCCAAGCCACATAATAAGAGAGAACATCCTAGTTTCAGTACAGTAATGAGACATTTTCATTGAGCACAATGAATTGATCAAAAGGGTTCATTTCAGTTCACTTCCAATCTTGTGTTGCTTTGATTCTGGACGCAACTTATTTCAACATAGATGAAGCAAGGTCAACCACCGATGAGAAGATGATTTTATGACAGACTACATAATAATCCTGTAAATCTCATACAAAACCACATGGACAGGGAAGATTTATTCAACTGGAGAATGCACTTTAACCCCAGTTGAAAATATTTCTGAATAATCATGATAAGAAACAGAATGCAAAGTCCATGACTTGGATGCTCCATTTACTTAACTGGACCTTGCTGTAATTCTGTACTTGCCTTCAAAGCATAAAGTGGCAGCATTAATTGGCTGTGAAGTAATTGGGATGCTCAGTAGATATTAGGTGAAGTTATACAAATGTAATTTGCTTTCTGTAAGGTGAGAAAAGACAACTGCATTGGGGTTAGAAATTTGCACACACCAACTTCTGCATTGTCTGTGCCTGAATAATAAAACGTTACCCTTTAGTTTAGAGCTGTGCTGAAACCAAGATCTGCCACTATTTACATTGCAGTGGCCCTCAAGTCAATGAATCCTGGAAGGGACAGAACAGGAGGCAGTGTGGTGGATTGGAAACTCTAGGCTGAGAGTTATATATGTTGAAGAAGGATTGGAAGATAGGAAAAAAGGCAAAAAATGGGATAGGTTTGGCGGGAATGAGTGAAGCTTGGTGACTATCTCTTGATCTTTAAAAGTGGGATACATCCATCTTCACAGCCCAGATCCAGGTAATTAATTACAAAAATTTAGGAACAGGCATTCCCAAAGTTTGATCTTACAGAAAGGAGACAGTCCTGCAATGGGGCCTCAACTGGCCATTTGCTGCGATATCTGTATGTACTGCTTCAGAAAAGGATGAAGATGTAGTGGCTAGCTACACTGAATAAAGACACAAGACACTTGTTTGAAGTCCAAGAGTTGAATGAATGACTGGGGTGCG
>JARFYF010000036.1:27305951-27329772 GCA_030265395.1 Rhina ancylostomus
CCCCCCAACCTGTCTTCGGGACAGGGGAGCATGCGGAGGAAATCTAGGGTTGGATGGGGGTATGGGTGGGAAGTTAATGGGCAAGATAATGTGTTACAGGGAAATGTGCGGGAATGGCATGATGGTGTAGTGGCTAGCTACACTGAGTAAAGACACTTGATGCTTGTTTGACGTCCAAGAGTTGAATGAATGACTGGGGTGCGCTGCCCCTTTAATAAACACAGTTCCCGCACTGATGTCACGCGCAGGTCATGTGACCTTCCCACGCGCGGGCTTCACCAGCCCAACAAAGAAGGAGTGCCCCGCGCCATCTTGTGTCGGGGCCTCCGATGACGCTCGCGATCGTGGGAGCCGGTTCGTGAAAGGTAAATCGCCACAAAGGTACATTTTTTTATACATTCACCAATATGAGGGTGATGCATCCAGATATGTGCATGCAATTTCTGCCCACGAATTTGGAGAATTAGTAGTTGAAGTTCATATGACTTGTTTGAAGTAAAAGCAAAATTTTAGATTTCTTCTCACTTTAGGGCACTGCATCAGTAAGATCAATTAAGTTCCCACACTTAGTTATTTAGCAATTGTTCGATTATTTCTCAAAAGGACAGAACAGTAAAAGTTGAAACACTGAGAATTCTTTATCGAGATTGTGTAAGTAATTGACTATTGTCCTAAGGGGGCAGAATGGAAGTCTTTGAATTTTATTTTACTATCTATTGTGTACAATAAAAGACATTAAACTATTTACTTGGACAACTTGGGAACTCTACAAGTACGGGGTTACACAAAACTTCAAAGAACAAGTGTTAACATTAGCCCAAATTAATTTACGAAGTTATAATTTTGCTAAAACAAAACAGATAGATAGAAGATGAATTTAGAAGGCATGTCATACCCTTCCCACTTCGACCAGATTAGTTACCATGACGATACTGGATGAATTCTCCTGCCATATCATTCTCCAGAAATCTTTAACTGTTTCCTGCATTGGACCTTCAGGATAAGAAAACAAAAGAATTGGTTAATTTTATTAATTATTATTGTATACAATGGAAAATCAGTTACATTTTGGATAATACAGTTAGCTTGAAAAATGTACTTAACAGCAAGGCCAAATATAAGGCAGCTTGCAAATTAAATTGTTTTCTAATATACTTAATATAGATAGGATTAATGTTAGTCATTAAGAAGCACTTGTAAGCAGATATTTGGTTGCAATTAGTTGGAAATTACCTTGACAGCACTTATTTATTGTAAAAATAACAAATAGTTTTCAACAAGAATTATTCAATGTAATGCTTCCCTTTCTCATCCCCACTACCTCTGCAACCTTCCTTCAACTCTACAAATGTTCCTTTTTTTCCCCTGCTTAGCCCTCTGTGCTGGACACCTCAACTATTTAAGCATTACACTGGAACTCCCCTCTCTTTATGAAGAAGACTCCTCAAGATCTCTCCTAACTGCAAGTCATCCTGCTTTTTTAATTCTTTTTCTTACACTTGTTCATTACAAACACTTTCTGGTACCTACTTCTCCTTCAAATTACTTTCTTTTGTTTTGCGTTAAATTAATTTGTATTAGAGCAATATTAGTCAAATGTAATGACAAAGCAAGCATAAAATATCAGTAATCACAGCAAAAAACAGACCATTTAGCCCATCGAGTTTAACCTTGTGTTTCTCTTCATGTTCTCTTCATATAATTGTCCCATTATATGCCCAGATTTCTTCTTACATGCCTCGTTTAATAATTCTGTCATCAATCTGTGACATTTTGTTGTGCATTGGCATTATTTGCCTCATGCTAGTTCTTCATCTCTTAATCTTGGAGTGGATAATAACAATACAGTGCAATACACATGATCAAGAGCGGGGTAACACCCATTCGTTTGAAGCTTCAGCACAATTCCATATTAGATCAAGAGCATAGAATCAATAACTAGCACTATCTAATTACTGTATTATCTTAAATGTTATTACAAGTTACCTGAACATTTAAATTAATTTCTAAGGTATTTTATATTTTCAATTATTATTCCGAAGTAGTCAAGCTGAAAACATTTTCTGCTGTCACAACAAATGGGAACAGTGGATATGGCTAATTATTAATTCAGAAATGTATAGAGTAGCTTCTTTAAAGCAGGAATTCCATACAAATTGTCTTTGTATTGCTTCTCTCTGATATAGATGTGTTATAAGTCTAATTAATTTGCTGAGAGTCACAGATAATGATTTAAAAATGAAGCTGAAATCTTGTGTGCTACTCCAAGACAGGTATGAGACACTGAGATCTGATTGCTTGTTTTGTACACCCATCCGAGTGCACCAACAGAAATGGAGACTCCCATTGCTTATTGAAAGATTAAGGTTTGGTTTGGTCCTTATGCTGCTTGCAGATAACAATTACACCTGTCACAGAAAGCAAAATAGGATAAAACAAAGAAATTATCTTTTTATTAAAAATTGAACACCATTTATAAATTCAATCTAAGTTATAATTAATCAGGCTGAATTTGACATATTTGGACCTATGCAAAGATGTCACAGGCTAAAAAGTCCATCGTCTATAAATTTTTAAAAAGTATTTGAAGTACTAAATCAATCACACAACATATTTGGTATTTTTGAGTTTGAATGCGAAATTGCTTGGTATCTTCTGTGGTGCGACATACTTACATGTCTGGGATGTGGAGCATGTAGCAACTGGGATGTTGCTCCTGTAATAATGAATTTAAGACTTGTTTTTCCATTGGAAGCATATGCTGTCTCATTCATTTCTGCTGTAGAAAGTACATCGGCTTCCAATGGAGAAACAAGTCTTAAAGTGAGTAAAAAGGCCTGTCAGCACCTTACCTGAGCCACAGTTGAGGAGGTTACATTGCTTGCAATCTTCCATGATGGACAAGTTGTCTCTGATTTTGAAGATAAAGCCTTCTACTTTATTGTGGGTCCCAGCCATTCCAAAAATTGTCCTGAGTAACCACCTCAGATGTCACCATATCTGATCACCCATTGGAGATATAAAATCCCAATCTTTCCATCTCTCCCAATGAAAGATAATCTGATTGAACCCAACAAAAGGAAGCTGCACTTTTCATTGTGATTGGCTGTAAGTTTTACATTGCTTAATTCCACTGTTGCCAAGTGTAACTGGGCAGAACCTGTAGGACATGGCTTGCTTATGCATGCAACATGTTGTATATTGTGCATGTAAGAAAATCCCTCCCTGTAAGTTCGACAAAAACTGGTATGGGCCCACTGTGTGGTGCTACTTTCGTTTGTGATTCATTGCACTTCATCACTTTAAAGAGCAAAGGCTCATTCTAGAGAAAAGCAGCAGTGGTAAAAGTATCACAGCTCCATGTCTTATCATCTTCTGAATCTCTGGTTCTCCTTTGAGTTTTTGATCTTGTTCAATCCTTTTGATCATACATTTAAGTTTCCATGTTACTCTGATGTTGGTTGCTCTGTTGTTTTTCAAACAGTTTGAAATCATCAAAACAACAAAGCAATGGAAATTGAAAGATATTTGCAATTCAACAAGACTTTTCTCATTACCTCCCTTTCATTACATTCAGAAGTTTGTTACATCTCACTTAAGTGCACATTATGTTCTACTTAGTTCAGCAACAGAAGACATACCTTGGGAACAATATATGACAGTTATAAGATTAAAATGAAAAGAATACATGCAACAAAGATGAAGAAAACTGGATGTTCCTTCAGGGCAGATTAGTCATGAAATAAATATGAGAGCCAGACTTCCACCTGCGACTCCATGGGTCAGAAACAGGAAGTGATTATGTGCGCTCCTGTTGAGATCATTGCTTCTGAAAGATGGACAGGGAAGTACCTTGTAGGAAAAGCAGTTAGGAACCCTTACAAGAAAGGTCCACAATACATTAACCCTTGAGTGACAGTGATTGGGAGGGGAATATTGTGCCTCTATGAAACTAATCATGTTTGTCTCCTTTTTGATGAGAGCAAGCAATGGGCTTTATTGTTTGTTCAGAGACACCAATCAAGGCAAATTAGATGACTAGAGTGAAAAATTGGAGAGATAGTTCTGAACCTTTGTTTCTGGAGGAAAGTTTCAGAGCAATGCACAACACTGCCTCTAAGGAATTCTGGGCATTGGCCTTACAGATAGATGCTTTCAGTAATGAAGGCCTGCCTCAGGAGGTGCAAATGCATGATGCATCAACACAAGTCTATTCAGTCAATTGAATTTCATGCTTTAGTCCAAAATGCAATAAATAGTTTTATGTTAGGAAAAGGCTGTAACATAATTTGCAAATGGAAGCTCCCCAAAAAGTTAAGATATTAGTCAAACTGAAGTGGTTGTTTTTATCCAGGCTTAGTTGTTTTTACAGTAAAATCAATTTATTTCAAAACCATCAGTACAGAACCCATTAAGAGACCTGATAATGAAGCTAATGTAACCTGCATTTGTTTTCATTCAAGAGAAAGATCACAAAGTTAAGCAACAAGGCCCCAAATGCAAATGAAATATGATTCTATTACTATTTCTTTTCTGTTGATTGATTAAAATGTTTCATTTAGTCTAAGAGTTTATTTTCAAAGTACAATATAACAAACAAAGCATCATGCTCAGTGATATTTTCCACTTCACAATTTGAAGGTACATTTTATAGACAGTATTTTCACACACACGCACGCACACGTACATACATACAAGCATGCACAATAAAATACAAAATGTCACGCAGGTTCAAAGAATCATTTCATTAAGTGATTATATATTGAATAGTGTCTGAATTAAAGTGATTTGTGAAATAGCTAGATCAACTAATTAATCAAAGCTGCCACATTGCTAAATTACATAATATATATACACATATAATACACACACTCTTAATTGTATCAGGCAAGCAGTTGTAGATTTGACATAGCCATTAATATTGATTATCTATCACTCTGTTAATGACATGTGGTTCATAATCATGCTACAGCACTCTAATATTGGTGGAGATTTATAGTGTGAGGATATGTCTAAGGGTATGTAAAGGAACAGTTTGTTCAGTGCCAATGCATCTCCCAGAATACTGAATACTGTGGAAAATGATGTTGGCCTGCATATCAATAACACTTTTTAGTGAGCTTAAAGGCTATTCAGTGGCATATGGAGAAATCTCACTGTATCAGAACAACATTTATTTTTGTAACTCACACAATATTCTCCAAAATTCAAGACATGCTCCATGAAATGTCTGAATTAATAACTTTGCTTTTGAGAACAGTCTAAATGCTTCACAATATAACAGCATGTTTGAATGGTGTAATGTTAAAGTCAAAATATTCTCTTCTCTTCCCCATTCATTCCTGTCATTACAGAAAGCTACCGCCCTACCATTGTTGGAGGATACAGAGATATTCTTGATCAATACTGTTCTCTCAGCCAGATTGTGCTTTAAGAGGCTATGAAACAGGGAAAAAAAGAGAAAATGTATCACATTGGGAACCCTGTGGTGCATTTAATTAGTATACTATCCTTTCAACTTTCAATCCTAAATCTGAATTGAGTTGAGACTGATGATATGACAATTCAATTCCAAGTGGCTGTAGCAACAGCCAAGAACATATCTATCTTCCTTAATGTGAGACTGAAGAGGCAGTTCAGAGAAGCCAAGTGGGAAGGAAGATAACACCCTCTTCTGAGGCAATGATCAGGCATAAATTTTTGAAAAACAGAAGAATTTTGACAGCTTGTGCTAAATAACACATTTTAATATTAAGTTGGTTTATTATCGTCACATGTACCAAGGTAGAGTGAAAAATTTTGTTTTGCATGCTATCCGTACAGATCATTTCATCACATCAGTGCACTGAGGTAATACAAGGGAAAACAATAACAGAATGCAGAATGAAGTATTACAGTTACAGAGAAAGTGCAGTGCAGGCAGACAATAAGGTACAAGGCCACAAGAGGTAGATTGTGAGGTCAAGAGTCCATCTTATTTGTACTAGTGAACCATTCAATAGTCTTATAACAGTGGGATAAAGGATGTTTTCTGTGTAAGGTCATTCTTCATGAGCAAGAATAGAAAAAGGAAGTAACATTGGATAAAGTTGAGCAGGAAACCATGATCAAATAAAGTGCATTGATAGGCAGGGTATTGACAACAGGGGACAAAGAGAAAACAATGGAAAGGAAGCCATGGGAAACCCACTGAAGGTTAAATTTGAACTGGAAAGATGACACTGGATAAAATTGAGTAAAGGAGTAAGATAAAGTGGAGTGAGAAATTGGCAGTAGATAGTTTGGAGCAGCAGACCAATTGACAAAATAATGAGAGATGGGGAACTGGACAAAGTATGGCTAAAGATAAGGCAGAAGAAAATTGTTGAGTGTTAATTGAATTTTTAATTATTTATTAACAGAGTTTTAATATAATAGTCAATTAAGATGACGCACATTGGTAAGATAAACAAACCCACACTTTTGAAAATGTAAGAACTTAGTTCAAAACCCCCCCCACCCCAAAATGGGCACAGAGACTGCAACATTGGATTGACTTGTTCCCTTTGTCTGTGATGCAAGCAAGTTGCCAATTTGGTGCTGCTTGTAGATTTGCACTATGACTGTATAAAGACAACCACGCTGTTCACTGGCTGCTAATCTCATTAAGGGACCTATATTGTTTGTGCAATACTTTAAGTTAATCTCATTACTTAATGCCAGCCTTTGTATCATAATGGGAAGGTACGTTATGATTGCATCACATGCTGGCAGGCATTGGGAACTCTGATCTGGGGACACTAAAAAATGGCACTGCACAGGAGACAATTCCAGTGTTTCCCAGCACAGATGTAGAATGGAGTGGCAGACAGACGTTTGCCTGGAAATGCATCCCCAATTGTTAGTGCTTAATGTGTGGTACCAGCTGTGCATTCTAATCTGGTTCTGAAATTTGTTCCCATTCAGTAGAACTAAATTTTGGAAGCAGAGTAGAAGGCACAGCTGCTAATATTTAACATGTTTGACGCTACTGACCAAGGATGAATTTCTAGGCAGACATCTATTGTAGTAGACCAGAAGGCCCTCTGGACAATCTCTCTGTGGGCAGTGGGAGCAGATAGCTGGAGCCCAGAGTATAGATCTGAACACCAGGATGCAGTAATACCAAAGAGTTCATTGACTTTCATGAATGGTCAAGTTCAGTGAATACATCTTCAAGTACCACATCCGATCAACGGCACTACAAGCCTCAGTCACGTCAATGTACCATAACCCCATAGTTCACCTATCACCAACTTCTGTCAGTCAGGATTTGTACCTAATGTTCATTCATACATTTAGTTATCATTGGTGAACACTTTGCACATCTATTACACAGCTTACCTATTATGCAGCTATTATTCCAAGATACATACAGCACCCAACCATATTGAGTGCCATTCCCTTACTCACTTCCTTCAATTGTGCAGGAATAAACGGGCACATAATCTGATGCTGCTTTCTGTAGGGCACAGGGGCAGTTATGTGATCTTAGCTGCATGAAGGAGATTGTGCAATACCTGGGTTGCGACCAAAGGCGGTGACAGCATCCTCATATCTAATCCTCTTCTCACATCCCGCCTTCTCCTCAACCTACAGCTTATTGCAATTTACAAGCTGCAAATGGTGAAAGCATGCTTCTCTTAATTTCTTTGTCCCTTCACTACAATCCTGCCCTGGTGCCATCATTGTTTTAGAAAGTCAAGGGCTGCAGATAGTGGCAGAAAAAGCAAGAAGACAGTGAAGATGAAGACAACATTTGAGTTTCCACTTGGAGCACTGGCCCAGGTTATGACACATTGTTCAATTTTTTGCTACTTTTGAGGCAGGATGCTCCTTAAACCTTTCACCATGCTCCTCTTTTCTGCAATGTCCTTGGCTACCTGTTGTCTTTTCTCCCCAGTCCCTTATCTTTCACTGATTCAGGCTCACCGGCTCTCATTTTGGCTGCATTTTAACCACAAGTTCAAGCTACGGCTTCAAAGCTCCCTCTGCTGAGCCTTCTGCCCATCCCCTGACCTTATTTGTTCTTTGTTTCTTCTGCACTCTTTTCAAAATAGTATCTCAGGTTAAATTTGGCATTTCAACTTCTGAATTCCTCTGATGTGAGGATTGTGAATTTCTGCTGTACATTATAAGACTTGGTTGCTGTTACTTTGCTCTATTACATGTATAAAAAGAGCACTGGGTCTTCTCATCATTTTAGATTTCAAGTTCTTGAATTTCTCTGGCTATTAAGATTAGGGGCTCTGCACCACACTGTAAATCTCAGATGATGTGTCTTCATTTCCATCTTCTGTGGGCTCAAAGAAGACTTGCTTCAGCTCGGGTTTTGAGGTGGCAGGGAATCTGCTACAGGTGGCATAGGAGGTGCTTCATGGGGCAGGTAGCTTGGGAGGTTCTGCATTCTCTGTGTGGTTTTTGCTTGGCTTCAATGTGGTCCCATTGATAAGACGCAAGGTATTCAGTAACTTCTCAGATGCTTCTTTGTTCTCGTGCCCCATTGCTAAAATTCAAACAAGTTTGATCAGCTTTTAGCCACTACTCCTGTGTCTGTGACGGATGAACTGCTTTGCCTGGTTCTGTAGTATCTGGTACGCTTTTCAGAATTCTGGAACAAAGTACACATCCCTGCTACTTCTGACAACCTCTCTCTTTGCATTTGTTTTATCTCCTCTGCTCTCAAATTCTGCACACCTCACAGATGAAAAGTATCTCCACTGCTGTCTCCTCCAATAATCTGCCATTCAAACTGCTTCCAGATAGCACTGCCACCATCAATCTCTGAACCTCGACAACAATTTGTCATCATTCCATGTGAATTTCACCCTAACTGGATCAAAATAATCTCACCAGGCATCCTGTGACTTTAGCATTGTAATCCTTCCTACCTTCTCTCTACACCAAATTACTTCCAAGGATGAATCCATCAAATAATTTCTACATTATTAATCTAAATAATATTTCATTCTGTTCTTTGGTATATGCTTTTGATTTCCAATGTGGATGAGTACCACATCTTTCTTCCCCTTTTTATTTTCTTTCTTTTATCCCCTTCTGAACCCTTTTCCTGCATCATATCTTTCTTCTTTTCACCCCTTTAGGTACTCTGTCCTATCAAATTTCTATCTAACTTTTCTGTCACCACTCTCAGCTTGAATCCCTCTTAGGTAAACCTGCAACTCCCCTCTGTACGATAAACTCTTCCTATCAAGATATCGTCACCTCTTTCTTCCTGTTTTTGAACATGTGTTCAACCATGCGAGTTTAAGAGAACATGTTAGCTGCAGTGATAAGGCCCAAGGTAACAGCACTGGCATTAAATCAGAATTGTACACTGACTGGTGGCACAATTTCTGTAAACTAATAATGGATATCAGTTGATGGTCTTCACTAAAATGGCATCTGGCCCAATTCTCTCCATAGATGTGCATTCATAGTTGAGATGCCATTTTGGAAGGAATTCTGTACCTAAAAAAATGCTTTGTTGAGGACCCAACTTTGTGGCTTGTTGCAGAAGACCAAATAAATCTAGGGATCAGTGGAACACTTCTTTAAAGGCAGCTTTGTAGATTAGCTTGAGAGGCAAAATACTGGGTAAAGTACAAACAGTCCACATTCGCTCATCAGTGGCTATTGGTGAGGGAGAAGCTGCAGTTTAAGGCACAGGTTGATGAAGTGCTTTGGTTTTGAAAGCATTAATAAATTGAAGGCTTCAAGTAAACCATCTTGGATTGCTGGCAGAATGAGCACCGATCAGACAATTGTCAGCACACTGAAGATTGATTATGATGATGGCAAGAACTTTTATCTTTGCCCATAAGCTCCTTAGATTGAAAAACTTTCCATCTAGTCAGTTGTTGATTTGTAAGCCACAGGACACAGTGACAGAAGTTCAAGATAGAGAAGAAGGCTGCTTAAAGAAAAGAAATGATGCATCCTTGTCTTGCTCTAGTTACAAGGGAACTGATTAAAATTGTGACCTATTGTACAGTAACCATTCTTGTTGTTGAAATGTATTGGTTACAGTGAGTAGGAGACCAGGAGTGGATAAATAAAAGGGTTGTGCACAACCAAAAGTGGATGTTAAATGTTGTATTTGACAATACTACTTGTGATTGTATTTTCAATGAAATGTTTGGATTGCTGCCCGATTTTACTGGTGCAGAACCATAGAAGTGCACATTAAAAAAAGTTACAAGATTGATACTGTTCTTTTAACTCAGACAATCCAGCATTATCCTCTTTGTAATCCAATCATTCTGTTTTACATTTAGCTGTGGTGCCTCAATATCCTTTGAATTCCTTTTCCTTTATCCATCAATTCAATCTAACCTTGAA
Source organism: Rhina ancylostomus (assembly GCA_030265395.1). Classification (NCBI taxonomy): domain Eukaryota; kingdom Metazoa; phylum Chordata; class Chondrichthyes; order Rhinopristiformes; family Rhinidae; genus Rhina; species Rhina ancylostomus. The sequence continues at coordinate 27,316,311 of JARFYF010000036.1, forward strand.
TGTTGACATTATTTCTGCCCCAAAAATTAAACCTGTGATGAATTCCAGTATCACAATTCTTGGCGGAGAGCAACTTCCACCCACTGTTCTCTTTCTCTGGCATTTAATTTGTCAGTTTGCTCATCAACTATTCAAAACATAGCACTGAAATTTTATTGTTCTTTTATAAATAATGTTATAGATTTAATTGCTTAGATTTTTGGAGCATTGGAGACACTTAGAGAAGGTACCCTGTGTCACCCTTTCATAATTCTAAACACTTGAATCATGCTATTCCATAGTCTGAATTCTGCTGATGAAAAAAAAATCCCTAATATCTCATGACTGTTCTTACGTGTGTATTTTCTCATAATGAGCTACATCTCAAGATTGGGGGAGGGGGGATGGGTGGATGTTAGCATATTAGACTAGATTATAGATTGGCTAATGGACAGAGTAAATTCATTCCATTCAGATTGGCAAACTGCTACCACACGTTCCACAGAAATCTTAACTTTGCATCTTGCAAACCAGCACACCAAGAACTGGGTCAAACTGTGCTTGTCCTGAACTGTGCCTTGTGTGTTCACCTCCTGAAGGGCCTGTTGGCGGCTCTGTTGTTTTGCAGCTGCATAGCTCCCAATGTCCTGGGGGTGTTGCTGCTGTGCCCATTTCAGAACAGTCTGCAAGTGACAAGTAATCCTGAGGCAGCTGGTCCTCAGTCTCTGCCTTTGGGCTGCCCCGGTGACTTCAAAATGCCTTTCTCCACCCGCTCTAAGTGTCTCCAATGCTCCAAAATTTTAAACAATTAAATCTATAACATTATTTATAAAAGAACAATAAAATTTCAGAATACCTTTGCCTCATGTAAATTAATCAAAAAATAATTAAATGGTTGGAAAGAAAACAAACAACTGAGGTTCACTTTGGTTTAATGAATGTAGCAGCCCCAGATATGAAGTGTATCTGGCCTCCTAGACTCAGTGGACAAGGACAGATGTACCTGACCTCCAGTGGAATTATTTGCTAAGACCCACTGACTTGGATAGAATGACAAAATGCAACATATCTAAGTTTGTTGATGATGCAAAGCCAGATAGCAATGTAAGCTGAGAAGAGGGATATAGACAGACAAAGCAAGTGAGAAAGGAGGAGGCAGATAGAATGTAATAGAGCAAAATGTGAGGTTCTTCACTTTTATAGAAAGATTAGAAAAGCAGAATGTGTTGTAAACTGGTCCTGTTGGTTTGCAGTGGGTTCATGGTGTGCTAATTTGTGAGACATCATGTTAGGGTGCAGCACAATCAGGAAGGCAAATGGTACACTGGTCTTTATTACAAGAGGTCAGACTACCAAAGTAACCAAGTCTTGCTGAGATTGTTGTTGGCAATCCCTTCAATCAGAAGTTATCTCTGCCACAGATTTTATTATGAGAACTAAGATGACTCAGGAGTTTGATTCCAAAACAGAAACCTATCTGCAGTGGCTCAAACATTCCTTCACTGGTCAGCATGCTGCTGGAAGGGGCTTCCTTTACTTTCCCTCCCTTTTCAGCTTTGGGAGCAGAGTGCTTCTTCTTGAGGTGGGCCGTTGCCATGGATGTGGCACCACTGAGGTCAGTTGACTGCATGTTCTTCCTGGCTTGTGATGTCCACACCTATATTTTGAGATATGCTTTCAGAATGTTCTTGTAGCACTTTTTCTGAACACCACAGGATTTCTGACAGAGAGTAAGTTGGACCAGAGAGCCTGCTGGGGGAGATGACAATCTGCCATTTACACACGATATCAGGTCCAGCAGAGTTGATGCATTGCCTCAAAGCCTGTGATGTTGGCTTGGGATGATGCTGGCATTAGAGCTGTGATGTTGCCAGTTGAGATGCAAGGTCTTCCAAAGGTGTTGTTGATGGAACCTCTTCTGACTTTTGAGATATTTTTAGTAGGCCACCTAGGGTTTACATCTACAGAGGGGTGTAAGGATAACGACTGCTTTATAGACCGTACCTTGGTGTCCTTCTGTCAGTGATGATTGATGAATACACACTTGAGCAGTTTTTTTCAAAGGAAGTATTTGCATATTGGATCATATGCTGAGTCTCATAGTCAATATTGAGAAACATGGTTACCAAGGTAACAGAAGTGCCACTCTCTCTGAGATCTGATTCTTGATGGTAATTTGTGGTTAGTCATGTGCAAGGCTGAGGGCCGCTGAGAGAGCAACTTAGTCTGCCCAATCTTAAAAATCCTAGGCTATGGAAAATCTGCTGGAAGATCCAGTGCAGACCTAAAGCCAGTCCCTTTGTGTATGTGAAGACGGGACAGTTGTTGGCATACCGAAGATCAGAAATGGATGCCTTTGTGCCCCAAAGTTCAACCTCATCATGAACAACAACCTTAAGTAGGGATATAAAAGAAATTGATGGAAACATGAAGAGACTTTGACTTGAAATATTAACTCTATGTTTCTCTTCATAGATGCCTTTTGACCATTTTTTTGCATTCAAGGAATGTGGGCTTTGCAGAATGAGCCAGAATTTAACTGCCCATCCCTAATTGCCCTTGAGAAGGTGGCGGTGAACTGCCTTCTTGAAGTGCTGCAGCCCCTGAGGTGTGGTTATACCCACAGTGCTATAAGGGAGGGAGTTCCAGGATTTTGACCCAGTTCCAGTGAAGGAACAGCGATATATTTCCAAGTCAGGATGATGGATGGCTTGGAGGGCAACCTCTAGGTGGTGCTGAGTGGTTCCAGCATTTTCTGATTTATTTCTGATGTCCAGCATCTGTAGTTGGTGATTTCGATATCCTTAAGTAGGGAATGTCGGACAGGGTGAAGTACAGTGATGCTCCACCCCAGTGGCTACAGTGGCTGTGAAGGTCTGCATTGACTTTGAAAGGAGCCAGCAAATGAGGAACTGGTGAAGATAACATTGGAGCAGGTGGAAAAGAAGTCCTGTATTCTAATGTCTGAGAAAGCAGATGAAACCTACAGCCTCCAATCCCCACAGACTTTCTCTGCCATTGGTCTCCAGCTCCTGCTTGTCAAAATTATGTGGTTAGCGTATGCGCCATGTTGAAAGAAATGCATTCTCCTGGGCTTCAAAGCTCTGTGGCAATGGTGATGAGGTTAATCTGGCAAATATGACAGTAACTAGTCATTATTTTGCCTGTAGCTGAGGATGGGTTGGACTTTGCTTAGACCTCATTTAGACCATTGAGTAATATTTTGGTCTGCCCTACCAAAGGCTACACTTGCATTTCAACCAAAGGAGTAGAGATTCACCTGAGATGTGGGAATTGTCCCACAAGAAGATATTGAATAAGATTCAAATATACTTACTGGGGTTTTGAAGAATAAGAGAAGACAGAAAATTCTGAGACTGATTGATGTGCTGGATGCTGAGAAGCTGTTTCCTCCAGGTGGAAAGAACAAAGGTACATGAGATAAAGCATCGGCCATCTTGGATTGAGATGAAGAAAATTTCTTTGTGCAGAGGGTTGTAAATCTTTTGAATCCTCCACCTTGGAGGATGTTGGTGATAGTCATCAATTATTTCCAAAGCCGAGATGATTGATTTTTAGTTACTTGAGAATCAGAGAACTTGAGGCACAAGATCAGCCATGATTGTACTGAATGTCCAAGCAGTGTGGAAGACCACATGGCCTCATTCTGCAGCTTCTTATGGATCTGCAGTGCACTTTACCAAAGGTTGAATGTCCTTCCCGTAATGTGCAGCCCAATGCTATGCATGACTGCAAGTGAGGTTTTATTAAAGTTTTAAGAAGGCTCATCATCACCATTATATTCAATTAGCAATAAAACATAAAATCCCATTGGCATTTTGTTTAACAGCTTTATCAACCTGGCCTCTGCCTTTAATAGCCTGTGCACCTGGAACTGCCAATGTCTCTGCCTTTGTCGCCATGGAGAGCCGACTTCCACTTCAAAGTGTAATTAGTCCTGTTATTTGTTTGACAGTGAGCCTCCTCACACTTACCAACAATGATTACCAGCCACAACATTACTCTAGAGCATTGAAATAATAAAGGAAACTGATGAGTAATTTGATTAATTAACAATCTACTCTAAAAGTATGAAGTGACACTTCCATTATTCTATCTGAGCTACACAGGCTAAAGGATCCCCAATACTGTCAGTGAATAGAGTGCTTGACCTCATGGAGCACCCTAAAGAAAAAAGATTTGCATTTATATCATGACTCTCATGATCTCCAGATATTTCAATGCACTTTACAACCAATGAACTGTATTTTCCAAGTGTAGTCGCAGAGAGTTGTAGGAAATATGTCAAACAATGTTCAAACAGCAAAATCCTACAAATAAATAATACCAAATAAAATAATCTTTTTCTGTGACATTGATGAGGGATGACTATCAGCCAAGACACCAGCCAGTGCACATAAGCACTCTTACAAGCTTCGCTATCCCGATAATAGAATGGTCACAAAGTTAGGGTATGATTTATATATATTTGTGGCAAGTAAAACACTGATTTGGGACAGATCTTGGTGCCCACTGACATTGTGACAGAGTGGAATAACAAGACAAAACAGCTGCATACAAGGTAAAGGGAAGCCAGATTTCATCTGTGTCCTGCTTGCTCTTACCCTTGTCCAAATGTAAGTGTAAAGTAGAATGCAAGTTCAATTAAAATCCTTCAGAAAACCTCAAAGGTATTACAAATTATAAATCATTTAGCTGTTGAGGATCATCCATTTTTAATGTATACTCTCTGTGGAGATGGAAGAAAACTAAGCCTAAATCCATTTACGTAATAGGGAAGATTGATGGTGTTTTGTCAGAAACCACTCCAGTTTAAAACATATCAGATCTTCGGGTGAAGATTTAAATGCTACTTGATAATAATTCACCAACAAAGACCTGTCTTGGCTTCTTCAGTTAACTGCACATTATGTCAGATCTTAAAAAATGATCAATATTTTTAACAAAAAGAGAAATCAAATTATTGTTACTTTATAGAAACATTAATTGGCAGAAAATATTTTAAGGAACTTCACCATGGAGGAAGTGATGGCAGGAGAACTAAAACAGCTAAGTGGAAGCACGGTCAAGAGGATAATTCTGAGGAAATTTTAAAGCTCGGATTGATTTTGACATTGGACTCTCCTGCCTGTCACTCATACATATCATGGAGCGATGACTGCAAACGTTGAGTAATTAATCTTACTTAGGTTAGGACAACTTGAATGGCAGGAAGTGTCAGAGGGGGGAAAGGGGACATTGAGTTTGCAGAACAACATTACTTCTGCTACTCTGAGCCTTTCAAAAATGATTTCATGTGTTCAATAAGATGCCAGGCACATTTTCCCTGGCCTTTCAGCATTCTGAAGGTAGCATTTCCTCTGGGATGCTCTGGTTCACTCCTCCATCTCTAGCAGTAGCCATTCCCTTCTTACTGCACCTCTGCACCTCTCAGGAGATGCAACACCTGCCTGTTACCTCTTCCCTTCCCACTATCCAAATAGCCAAACACTCTTTCCAGCTGAATCAACTAATCGATCGATAGTAAGTACAGCAACAATAACCTAGTTAAAAGAAGAATTACATTCACTTTAAAAGTGTAGTTGTCAGCTCTGAAGAATACACAGTTCCTTTACTCTTTCTGATTGAACAACTTTCCCACATGAAAAGGAAGTCTACTGCAGAAATGTTACTGTTGTCTATTAGTAATTAAGTTTGCGCATCTGGTTGGAGGCCAGTACATCTGACGTAAGTATACTCCTTCCAGGAAGAACTGTTCCATCTTTTTACTAAAAATGTCCAAAGTTTGCAGTCTGTATTGAATATGGAAATTGTACAATAACTGTCACAATTCATCATGGCATTACTTCTTTTTCATTAGGACTGAAATGCAAGCCTGTCTCAGAGAATCAGTTGGAAATCCATCTTGCAAAATCAAATTATGTTATCTGCAGCAACTAAGGTTTAAGTCTCCTCATAAATGCCTCATGAAATGCTATTATGTAGTCATCCTATCCAGAAAAGTGAATCTACAAAAGTGACACTATGGTTTCCTTCAAACATCGCAGCAATCTAATTTTCTCTTCCACTATGAACAGAAAGACTTAAAATTAACATCAAGTCCCTCTAAGCTTATCCTGAAGATGATTATTTATGATTATTTACAAGTAAAGGGAAGTATAAAACATTAAGATTAACACACAAAATGCTGCAGTACATAAGGGCAAGTTCTTTCATGTGCTCACCTTGAGTAGCTATGTAGTGACGTGGCCTATGGTAACCCTGAAAAAAAAGAAAAATTCAAAACATAATAACAGAATTAAACCAGTTTTTCCCACAACTTTCAGTGTGGACAAGGGTGCATAATAATGTTGGAACATAAAAAGCAGAAGCAGGAACAAGCCATATGACTTCTTAGGCTTGCGTAGCTTTTGTACACATGTCGAAGGAGTCTTGTTGTTCTTGTGCCTTCATCAGTTTCCAGCCAAATCCCCATATCTTCTGATTCCAAAAAGCTATCACACTCAGCATGATTATATGCAATTACCGGGCATCTCAAACCCTGAAGTGGAGAATTTCAAAAATTTACAACTTTCTGGTTGAACAAATTTTGCCTTTCTGCTCGGAAATAGCCCATCCCTTACCTTGAGATTATGGCCTCCAGGCCTAGATTGTTCAACTGGAAAACACAAACCCTGAGCACCCACCCTGTCACTCTCTCTCAGAATCTTAAGTATCCAAATGACATCATCGACAGATTTGAGCAATTTTATTCAATCTCACTTCAAAGGACATCCATCACTTTCCAGGAATAGAACACAGAACACAAGAAAATAGGAGCAGGAGAAGGCCACCAGGCCTCTCAAGCCTGCCCCAACTTTCAGTAAGATTGAGGCTGATCAATGCTGGCTCAACTTCTCTTCTGTGCCAGTTCCCCATAATCTGTAATTCCTTGGTCTACCAAATATTTATCAATTTCCACCTTAACTGCATCTAATGATCTGGCCTCCACCACCCTCTGGGGCTGCGAATGCCAGAGATTCACTACCCTTAGAGAGAAGAAACTTCTGGACACCTCAGTTTTAAATGGCCAGTCCCTTACTTTGTAACTATGTTCCCTTGTTCGTGACTCTTCCACTAGTGAAAACATCTCAACATCTACCTTACCAGGCCTCCTTAGGATCTTGTATGTTTGAATAAGGTCACCTCTCATTCTTTTGAACTTCAAGGAATTCAGTGCCAAACTGTTTAGTCTCTCATGATAGGAGAACCATCTCATCCCAGGAATTAGCCTATGGATCTTCTTTGGACTGTCTCTAATGCAACGATATTCTCTTTTAGGTAAGGTATCAAAACTATACCTCAAGGACAAGCTGTATAACAAAAGCTCCCTATTTTTAAACTCCAACCCCTTTGCAGTAAAGGCCAAAATGCCATTTGCCTTCATAACTATTTGTTGAACCTGCCTGCTAATCTTTTGTGATTCATGCACTGTATCAGCTAGATCCCTCTGAATTTCAATCATTTGCAGTCTCTCTCCATTTGGATAATGATTTACATTTTTGATTTGTCTTCCCAAAGTGTATGACCTCAGACTTCCCAACATTAAATGCCAGGTTTTCACCCAATCGTTCAATCTACTTATATACTGTTGCAAAATCATAATGTCCTCATCACAATATGTCCTTTCATCTATTTTCAGCAAACATGGAAACTTTATATTTCTTTTCTTCCTCCAGGTTATGAATGTAAATAGTAAACAATTGAGGGCTAAGAACCAATCCTTGGGTTACACTATTATTTATATCCTGCCAGCCTGAAAAGAACCCATTTATTCCAACTCTCTGTATTCTATGTGACAGTCAGTTTTCAATCCATGCTATTTCACTTCTTGCAATACCTTGGGTGCTTAATATATGCACCAGCCTCTTACATGGCACCTTGTCAAATGCATTTGGAAATCTAAATACACTACAGGTTTCCCGTTATCAACCCTCCCTGTCACATCCTCAAAGAACTTGAACAAATTCATTAAACGTGATTTACTTTTGATAAAGCCATGTTGACCAGGTTTGATTATGTTAAGTTTCCTAAATGATTTGTTATTTCTTCAGATTATTGACCATAACATCTTGGCAAATATAGATGATAATCTAACTGACCTATAATTCCCCACCTTGATGATGGTACTTTCTGCACTTAATCTTTCTTTCCCAGTTCTGACAAAGGTTCTTTGATATGAAACATTAATTCTGTTCCTGTTTCCACACATGCTGTCTGACCTGCATGTATTTCCAGCATTTTCTGTTTGTATCCCAGGAATCAATTTAGTAAATTCATAAAGGATAGATCTTATGAGTTCCACATTTCCAACAAAGTTTTATGAAATGGAAGCTCATAAAAAGATGCAAACCTTTATGTTGTTCATGAGAATTGGCGCAAATTCCTGATATACATTTCCATTAAATGAAGCTTTACATTGGGAAGGTAGATTCATACCTCTCAGGAACTTATCACTGCAAACAGTTATTAATTCTTAGGCATTCAGCAACTCTTTAAGAAGAAATTGCAGAGTGCACTTTGATCAAAACCATCAAGAAAAACTAGGAAATCTCATTGAAATTGAAAGTATACTTATGGACAATGCATAATTATTTTCACTTTAGTGGTGGAATTGGACAAAGCACTTCAAAGATTTTAGGGTTAAGTGTCCAAAGTGCCAAGTCACTGGCAGCATTTCATAAAATAATCAACAGCAATGTATTGCTTTTAAATCTCAGTAGAGCCAAATTTTGTGTGTCTGGAAAAGCCGTTTCTGATTTGCACCACCGGGAGGTGAAAACCCTCATTGCAATGTGGTGTCACAAAATTGCCCCTAATGTGCCTGCCTACTTGTAATGGATACCAGAGGTGTGATGAGTAGCAGAAAATGCGAGAAAATGGGATTTGCTGCAGCTATCAAAAATCATCTAACAACTTCCAACAAGCCTAGAATAAAAGGACGACCCTTTAAAACACAAATGAGGAGGAACTCCTTCAGCCAGAGGATGGTGAATCCGTGTTGCCACAGAGAGCAGTGGAGGTTAAGTCAGGCCAAAGCAGAGATTGATAGGTTCTTGATTGCAAGGGGGTTATAAAAAGGGGGTTAAAGGTCACGGGGAGAAGGCGGGAGAATGGGGTTGAAAAATAAATAAGCTATGATTGAATGGCAGAGCGGACTTGATAGATCAAATGGCCTAATTCTGCTCCTATATCTTATGGCCTTAAGCTGAAGTCCAAAATGTTTGATAGGACACTGTGCCAGAACCAGTGGTACAGCAGGAATCTACTGCCAGAATATCTAAGTGTAGATCCCAGAACATATCCTGGGGTTTGGGTAATGCTATCATTATTATTTATGAATAATTTGATCTAAAATAATGGTATCATTTATCTGTTGCTAATAGCAACTTAACATGTACCCCACTAACACCTATTTGTAATATTGGGAAATAGCGAGTGGTTGTATCATATGATCAAAGAAGAATCCGCGGAGGCACGAATGCTCAGTCTCACTTCTAAGGAGCTCAGGATGCTCTGTAGCAATGAAGTGAAGATCTGAGGGAACTGGCTGATCTCCTCACTGTCCACCCCACCTCCTGCCTTGATTGTACCAGTTTGTATAAGAAAATACAAGGAAGTTTGGGGTCTTATTTTATTTTAATTTAATCACAATAAACGATTAACTGATACTTACATCAATGTAATTGGCATTTATATAATCTGAGTGTGGGTCACCATCTAGTAGTTGAAGTCGTACTCGAGAATGATCATCTGGAGAGAGAACAATGAACATTGACAATTAGCAGAATCTTGATTTGAACTGAAGAAAATACAGGGAAAAGCACATTAAACATTGTAATTTTATCATTATCTTGTAACCATCACTATTCACTAAATAAATTGCAAATTTCAATCTTAACACTGTAATTATACATTCATTTAGATGACTATTAGAATAATAAACTTTAAGGATTTGTGCTAGTAATTATAAATGTCCCAGAACCATATTTATCAGCTAACACCGCACAGATCTCCATCATCATCCACCAGAAGTAAAAAAATTCCCCAGAGGTGAGCAAACACTCATGTGCACTCAGGTGGAAGCTTTTAACAAGACCACAGATCATTTGATCTGACTCAATGACTTAGAAAAAGCTTCTTCCCATCCGCCATCAGATTTCTGAATGGTCCATGAATCCAAGAACACTACTCTTTATTCCATTTTTGCACTATTTATTTACTTTGGTAATTTATAGTAATTTTATGGCTTTGTACTGTACTGCTGCTGCAAAGCAACACATTTCATGTCATCTAAGTCAGTGATAATAAATCTGATTTGAAGGTTTATTGGTTGTTGATCATCATCACTTTGCTGTGGCTATCATTATACTTAAAGTAAAGCAAGATAGCTATAATTGTTGGAGTCCAGTGCCTCACCTGATTGCTCAAAATCTATCACCAGGTCTGTGTTGAAGTTTTCATCATTTGCCTGGGTAGGTGTAGTTTCAACAATGGTCAAAAACCCTGGGTTTCATCTAGATACATGCTCATTTAACTGACTCCCTTGCCACTGGATTAAAAAACCTGAATCTCCATCAGCACACCATGGCTAGAGTGTGCATAATATATGTGGATTGCACTGCAATCCAATTACTTCACTATTCTCCCTTATAACCCGCTCCACTAAGAACTAAAAGGGAAACAGCACAGCAATCCCTCCGTGTTACATACCACCCTGACATGGAGATGTTCCTTCACCATCACTATGGCATTCTTGTAGAATTACCTAACACTGTTGCCAGAACACCAAAAGGATTTGCAACTCAAGAGGAAGATGAGCTACCACTTCATAGTGCGATGTGAGCTGGGTCAATTAATGCAATTTCCATCACAATGTAAACATTTCATTTCGATAATATGATTGGACTTAATACTCCAAGAGAAAAGGCTCCACTTTTAATTGTCAATGCTGTAGACACAACTGTTGTATTTTTATTTCTACATTTTTCTGTATGTTCCCAGTCACATAGAAAAAAAAGGTGCCCACTATTTTTAAAATAACTGCAAAACTGAAACTTATGAACATCTAAAAGATTATTGCTAATAAACTTCTTTCCAATAGAACCCCACATCTTATTTTTACAAGACCCTCAGGATATCAGCAAAACACAAGGAGACATGGATTTGAATCAGAAAAATTGAATTGTATTTCCACTGATTGCAGCAATTTTCTCCTGAAAATGAAAGTGATCCTAAGTAACTTAGAAAAGCCACTGCAAACAAAACCATTTTTGACCAGCTAAAACACAAGAACCCAGATTGCTCCGTCTAATATCAGAGAAGCTGTCAATGTTTGTTATGTTTGTTATTACTGACTAAAATTGACACCAGCTTCCAGCAAACACAAATGTGCAATTAAAAACAAGACAGAAATGACTGTCAGTGCAGTTTGTATAGCTGCTGCCTCACAGCACCAACAACCTGGGTTCAGCCCTGACCTTGGGTGCTCTCTGTATGGAGTTTTGCATGTTCTCACCATAACCTCGTCTTTCCTCAAGGTGTTCTGGATCCCTCCGACGTCCCAAAAACATGTAGATTGGTAGGTTGATTAACCACTGTAAATTGCCCTCAGTATGTAGATAAGTGGTAGAATCTGGGGGGAGTTGTTTGGAATGTGGGAAATATAAAATGGGTGAAGGTAAGATTATTAAAAATGGGTGCTTGGTGGATGGCATCGACCCTGTGGACTGAAGGGCCAGTTTCCATGCTTCACTCTTTGCAGATGCAGATACCATTAGACATCAACCCAGCTGAATTACTAAGTATTCTCACACTAATTATTGATTAAAAACCTCATGCTTCATTTAATCAGGAGGAACTACATTTTAAAGTGGAGAAAGTTAGTGGTCATTAAATTACCATTCAATAATTACTGCTGAATAGCCTCTCTGACCCTGAAAAGATAACAGTGAAGTGAGTTTCTTACTTTTATATCTTTTCATTACTTCCTTTATGTAAAATCTATTCCTTATTTACCTTACACTATAATTTAAGTCTAATGTATAGTTTTTTTTTCCTGCTTTGCTGTTTGTGAGGACTCTCCAGTGTAACTGGTTGAATAGTTTCCCACAGTCTTTGCTACAGTCATCATAGATTCTTAATAGAACTCAGCTGGATGTCAGGAAGACCAGAAATCTCTGCTGATGCATTTGTTAGATGTGCAAGGACAATTGTTTGCACAGTGAATCATGAGAGCCTTTCCTTAGTCAGTCACACAAAACCCCAGTCACTGGAAGAAATTATGTATGATTCATTAAAGGCCATGTGAGCTTATAAGAAATAAATGAAAATCTATACAACTCTCTCAGCAAACTGACTGGCCAATCTTAACTGTGAAAAATGTTCATATGAAGTAGCTAAGTGGTTGATTTAAAAATAAATTTCCAATGTCCATTTGGGAATGTTTTGCCAATTAATATCCTGTACTGCTAAAATGAACCAGGTGTGGTATTATAATAAAGGACTTTAACTAGTATTGCTGTATAATGACTGGTGGAATTTAAAGTAAATGATTTATTGAAGAAATATTTAAAAGAAATTAGTATCAGGTGATTTTTTTTCCACAAAGGAAGATGAATGAAACTGTTTTCAGGGTGCTTAGCTTGGTAGGTGATATTTCATAACATTGCATCTAACAAGACATGTCACGTTTGCACCATGTTCAGATCATCACAGCATCGTACAGCACAGGAACAGGCCCTTTGGTCCATCGTGCCTATTGCCAGTCTTGGACCTACCTACACTTCTGCAGTCTATTTCCTATCCCTGTGGCCAATTACTGTCACACATTCCTAGGTTAGTGGCCTCTTTGCTCTGTCCATTCCTGCTCCAAGCTCACTCTACACAGTCTGCTTGAGCTCCACCCTGCTCTCTTTCTATCAGATCTGCTCGAGTTCCACCATGCTGTATCCCTTTCGGGTCCACTTCAGCTCCACCCTGCCAGGTCTGCACTCAGTTTGCCAGATCCATTCTGGATCATCCTGCTGCTTCTGCGCTTCGCCCTGTCCCCTGCTACCTCTGCGCCCTACACTTGGTTCAGTCTAGCTTCGCTCTTCCTTCTCAGCCTATTTGTGCTTCATCCAATCTGAAATGCTGGCTCGTCGCCTTGCACCTGTAACATTTTGCGGTACACTTTCAAGCACCCTGTGGCCGATTACTGTTGTACATCCCTTGGTTGGTGCTCCTTTGCTCTATCCATTGCTGCTCCTGGTTCATTTTATATGGTCCACAGGACCATCACTTTTTCAGGTCCACTTGAGCTGCATCCTGTTCTACCCTTTCAGATCTGCTGTTAGGAATATGACATCAGTCAACCCACTTAACTATAAATTCCAAGCTGAAATGAAAAAAGATCCTCAGACATCCTTAGCTTATTAATTTA
>JARFYF010000036.1:27369253-27380138 GCA_030265395.1 Rhina ancylostomus
CAGCAGAAACAGCATGCTGCACTTCAGTTTAATGTCTCACATTAAAGTTGGCACCTCCAGTAGTTCAGCAATCTCAAAGGACTGCACTGTTGTGTCACCTTACATTTTTGTGCTCAGCTCTTTGGAGGAGTCTTGAAGAAAGAGGAGATGTGTAACAGATAGGTGGGAGGGGTGGGGGATGGCCAGTTGTAGTGGTTCACTTGTAGTGGAGGTGGGGAATTGTAAGAGATGTTGGTGGTTGGGGAGCACATGATCTGAGCTGATCCTGACAGTCAAAGTCCTCTAATATTGCTTGTTGTCATTATGACCTCTACATTGTTCTTAGGATTTGTGCGTAATTATTTTGTATTCTTGCTTAGATCATTTAAAAATTATAAAAGTGGAGGCAAGTGCAACTATAATCTTCACAAAAACTAAGAAAAATATTTTCTTTCAGCAATAAAGCAAGGCAGTGCGCAGGAAACAGATGGAACTTCTGAAAGCACTGGATTTGCATATTTAATTTTGAATTTAATCAAAGGATTAAGCTTATTCTGAAGAACACTGCTGGTGTGAGATTCCTTGGGCTAAGGTCACATTTATTTACTGAGGGCAGAACATATAGTGCACACACGAGCACATGAAGTGGTTACGTATCATAATATATGTATACATACAAACACCAAGAGCATTGGTTAACTGAGAAGTGAACCACTATTTGTTAATGAACTTTGCACTTCATGAATGCGGAAGCCATGGAGTTTGTATAACCATCAATCTGACTCATTGTCAGTTCTTCACATTTTCCAACTCCTCTGAATACTGTGAAAGTTTCACATTTCAAGTTATACATATAAATACAAGTCCTTTGTGAAGCTTGCTTCTGTCATCATCTCTCAGTGCCAACAGTTTTAACAAGCAGAATGGAAGTCAGCCATTTTCTGCTGGATTTTCTGGCTTTGACAGGATGGGCAATGCCCAATGGCATAAATTGGGCGTTTACAGGCAATCACAATCTACAGACACTTCTCTCAGCAAATAATCTTCAAATGACCATTTCCCCACAGGGACTATTGTGCACTGACTTTAAAACAACACTATCATATCTTGAAGACGATCCATGAACAAACCTATGGGGATATTATATGACTGATATGAGATGAAACGTCTATGACTACCTACATTTCTTTGTTGCTTGGTTTGTACAGTTGCCAATTTGTGATTCCTGCAGATTTCTGGTGTTCTGTAAATCAGAAGTCTCCATTCCTAAAGCAGTTCAATTTTGCAGACTGGAAGTCTGTGTTTCACATCACTTTCAACAAACTTGAAGTTATATGACATTTAATTTGAGCACTGGAATCAACTAATTGAAATGGCGATATCTAGCTTAAATAAAAGAAAATGCTGGACACACATCTGGTCAAGCAGCATCAATGGGGAGAAAAACTGAGTCAATATTTTGGATCAAGGGCATTCATCAGTACTGGAAAAATGAGAAAGGAAGAGCATGAAGTTGCAGAGAGGGAGAAGGGTGGAGAAAACAGGGTGCGCATCCATGAAGGCATACAGACTAAACTTGACAAAGAATATCACTGGAAAAAACAGCGGCTGGAGACAGAAAAAAAAGGAATCAAACCGAAGCAGAAAGGTCCAGCCACACATGTGGAGAGAAAAAGAAAAGGAGAGGTTACCCAAAATTGTTAGAACATAGATCATAGAAGAGTACAGTATATATACAGGCCCTTCACCCCACGATATCCATGCCGCACATGATGCCAATTTAAATTAAACCAATTTGCCTGCACATGGTCTACATCCCTCCATTCCCTACCTGTTTATGTGATTGCCTAAATGGCTCTTAAAAGTTGCTGTCAAATCTACTTCTGCCACTTCCCCTGGCAATGCGTTCTAGGCACCTACAGCTCTCTCTGCAAAAGAGTTGATTTGTAAATCTCCTTTAAACTGTCCCCTTCTCACCTTAAGACTATGCCCTTATTGGTATTTGACATTTCCACCTGGGAGGAAGACTCTGATAATCTACCCCATCTATGCCTTCCATAATTTTATTTACTATCAGGTCGCCCCTCAATCTCTGATACTCCAGAGAAAACTGTCAAAGTTTATCCAATCTCTCCTTGCAGCTAATACTTTCTAATCCAGTCAACATCCTGGTGAACCACTTGTACAAACCTTTCCAAAGCCTCCACATCCTTCCTGTATTGCGGTGATCAGATTTGCACACAATACTCCAAATGTGGCCTAACTGAAGTTTTATACAGCTATAACTTGACTTCCCAACATTTTACTCAACACTCCAACCGAAGTTGGCAAGAATGCCTTATGCCTTCTTTCCCACCCTATATACTTGTCTTGTCACTTTCAGGAAGCCCTTTCAAAGTGCAACACCTCACACTTGTTTCAATTAAACTCCACCATTTCGCCATTTCTCTGCCCACATTTCCAACTGGCCTATATCCTGCTGAATCCTTTGACAACCTTCCTTACTATCCACAACTCTGCCAGCTTTTGTGTTGCCTGCAAAATTACTAATCAGCTCACTTACATCTTTGTTCAAATCATTTATATATATATATCACAAACAACAGAGGTCCCAGCACTGATCCTTGTGGAACACCACTGGTCACAGGCCTCCAGTCAGAATAACACCCTCCACCACTACCTTCTGTCTTCTATGACCAAGCCATTCTTAAATCCAATCTACCAAGTCTCCATGGATCCCATGTGCCTTAACCTTCTGAGCCTATCATGAGGGACATTGTCAAAAAGATTCACTGCCCTTCCCTCCTCAAAAATCTCAGTCAGGTTTGTAAGACATGACTTCCCCTGCACAAAGCCATGATGCCTATCCCTCATATGTCTATGCTTTTCCAGATGCAAGTAGATCCTATCACACAGAAGCTTCTCCAGTAATTTCCCTACCATGGGTATGAAGCTTACTGGCCTATAATTTCCTGCTTTGTATCTATTACCCTTCTTAAACATAGGAACAACATTGGCTACTCTACAGTCCAGTCCTCTGGCTAAAGAGGAAACAAATATCTCTGTTAAGACTCCGGCGATCTCCTCTCTTGCCTCTCTCAATAACCTGAGATGGATCCCATTAGGCCCTGCGGACTTATCCACCTAATGTCCTTCAAGAGCCCTAACACCTCCTCCTCCTTGATATCAACATGCCCTAGAATATCAGCATAACCTTCCCTGATCTTGCAATCCTCCATATCCTGTTAAATTCAATATTAAGTCCTGAGGGCTTCACCATAGATTGAAGATGAGATGCTGTTTTATGTTCTTTCATATGACACTGAAGCCCATTATGTCCATGCCAGATCTCAAATCAGCAACATCAATCTCATTTACCCACTCATTTCTTTGTAACCTATTCTCTCTCACATGCACAGCAACCTCATCTTATTTTGCCTACTGCCCACTGATATCCAGTTCTATTGCAGGAGCCACGTAATCTACCAAAAGGCATGTTTGTGACATTGGAGGAAACTGAAGCAGCTGGGAAAACCCATGTGCTCACAGGGACAATGTGCAAATAGCACCGAAGGTCAGATTTGATCCTGGATTGTTGGAATTGTAAGGCAGTAGCACTGGGCCAATGTAGGAGTCGAAGACAAGAAGGTCAGAGGGAAAGTGATAGGTGATTGGAAGCTCACAGTTGTCCTTGCAAACTGAATGGCAATGTTCTTCAATTGCCTAGTCTGCATTTGGTTTCTCAAGCAACCACATCATGAGCACTGAAGACAAAGCTAATTTGGAAGAAGTACAAGTGAATTGCTACCTCTCTTAAAAGTACTGTTTGAGTCTTTTGATAGTGGGAAGGGGAGAGGTAAAAGAGTAGGCATTGTCTCTCCTGCAGTTGCAAGAGAAAGTGCTTTGAGAAGGGGAGCAGCTGAAGGAGATGGAAGAGTGGACCAGAGAGTCACAGAGACAATGGTCCCATTAGAATTCTAAAGGGGGAGAGGAGATGAAGTATCTGGTGGTGGAATCTCAATGGAGATTGCAGTAATTATGATCCATTGAGTATGAGCTAGTGGAGTCCATACAAGAAAAAGGGTGGAAGTGTAGTCAAGATAGATGTGGGAGTTGATAGGCTTGCAATGGATATCGGTAGTTAACCTGCTCCTGAGATGGAGATAGCAATACTGAAAGAGGGAAGAGATATTTGCTTCCAGTTGTCTGTCACTGTAATTCTCTGCCCCATTTTCATTCTGACCTTCTGTCTCCAACATTGTTCCAACAATGCCCAATATAGACTCAAGGGACAGCATTCATCTTTTGTCTGGATACGCTGATGCTCTTGGGACTTAATGTTGACTTTACCAATTCCAAATAACCACTCCTTTTTGTTTTGTTTTCCACAGACATAGTTGTACCTTTCTACTTCAACTTGTTTCTCTTTCCATTTCTGTTTTGAACTGACAGTTTTTAATTGTTACCTTGACAACTTGGGTCAGCACAGGCATTTCCTTGGTTCTCTCCACCTCCCCACCCTGCAATTTAATGCACTTGTTTTTTTCACTTCTCCAGTTCTGTTCAAGAGTTCTTGTCCGAAAGCTTTGACTCAGTTCCTCTCCCCATTGATGTTGCTTGAATTGCTGAGTCCTTCCATTTCAGATTACAGCACTTGCAGTTTTTTTGTTCTAATCATTTCAAAGTTTTGCAAATCAAAAAAGTACAAGTATACATGGGCCATCTATGACCCAGAGACAATAAAAACACAACTGTGATTGCTGGAAACTGAAAAGAAACTGAAAAGGCTGTCTTCAACCCAATACCTCAGTGTAACTTGCATCATAGTGTTGGAGCATTCTGTTGCCCATAAGAAACATGCAAGTAGTCAAAGAATATTAGTTCTAATGTTGGGTTTTGGATAGTTCAGTCATTAAAATGTAGGTGCATTGCAGGGTTTGGTGGAAATTATTGCTCTATCATGGAGGTTCAAATGTGTCAAAAGAGTTGTCCCACAGCTTCAGTGCAGGCTACCTTTTAATTTGGTGCTATATCATCAGGGACATGGAGAATGTAGTACTTATTTTTGTGGTGGGGGCTGATTGTTGTCAACTTAATAAATTCTTTTGACACAGCTGAAATATGGTGAGTCAAACAAAGAACTCTTCTAGAAAGATGCATTTCCCTCAGGGTTAAGAATCCTGTCAATGCCTGCCAGCATAAAAGCTGATACTGCTTTGTGCTTTGTTAAGGTGTCATTTCTGTTCTTAGAAAGTAAGATATTCAGGAAGTGGAACGATGCAGATATTTCAATCAATCATTTCAGTTTTAACTTTTTAAATAGTTAGTTGAGTAATTCAATGTAATTGGAAGTACTAACATCATGGTTATCATATCAGCATTGAAAAGTGTTGTTGCTATTGTCTACAAACCAAATTAAATAATTATTAATAAATTATTCAAAAACCTATCTTCCAGCATAAAATTTTCTGCATGCTTGTAATTTATGTATTTTCAATGTTTCTATTATGTACAGTAGTGCCTTCATCATTTGACTAGCACTAACAATGGGAGACATAATAGAACAGTACAACATATATCACGTTTACACAAAGGACAAGCAGCGGGAGAGTCACATGCTTATTGGGTACCCGACCCATGAGAATATTTAAAAAAATATAGTCATGCTCTCTCTTGATTGCAATGATGGCATGGATAAAAAATGGCTCAAAGACTCACTATTGTCTTTTGCAACCACTGATGGCCTCTAGGTAATTGTTCTTAATAGCTTCCTGCACAGCTGTGGCTCAGCTGATTTTGTTGAAACAGTGGAAAACATATTGGGGGTTAAATTCGATTCACAGTAGGATAAATTTTTTTTAAAAAGGCTACTGACAAGTACACTTTTTAGTAAGAAAGCCTGCAGATGAAAATTAGAGCAGGCATATCTTTTAAACCAAATTCATTTTCACAAAGGGTGGGAGAACAGAGCAATGGCCAGGACAGAAAGTGTGGGTTGCACTGCAGTGAGGCAAAACATTTTAACAGCCACAGATGGAATATAAATACAGACCTAGATAACAATCATAGAAGAAGAACATTACACAACAGAAGGACATTCAAACGGTATTTGGATTTTATACATGTAACAAATGGATGCCAGGATTGTGGTGCACAGCTAATCCATGCATGGTTGGTGAGATGTAGCCAGACTCAGTGCTGCCTGCTCAGTTCCATGATGGTGACATCAAGGCAGGACTAACTCGCATGTTCACTTTTAGCTGGACACTTGAGCAGAGGGCCAGTAATGTGAGGGGTCTGATTTAACTATTTAAAGCTTGTCCATGCTTCTTAAAGGAGAAATGTACTATTTAGTCATCCTATAATGTAAATAACCTGAGAAACCATGAAGAATGGCACAACATGGGAGCAAAGGAACTCTGAACAACATGCTCCTTGGCACACAAATCACTGCCTTCTTTCAGAAGTGACAACATTTAACGTTCTGGCTGTGCCATTCTCTCAGTGCCCTTGCTTTGGGTCTGTCAGCTGCTGACCTATATTGGTGCAGTTTGCATGCAAGCTTTCAAAGCCCTGAGCAACTTGAGGTTGTTTTCCAAAACCATCACCCAATGAACGTCAGCTTCCCAATAGCCATGCTGCACCATTGGATCAAAAAATGTGCACTGAAGACAGGCAATAAAGAAAAGGTGATTAGTTGACTTTCATATTGCAAGATTTAAGTCATCACTTTGAGATGAAGCTGGATGCAGCAATTTTCAAATCTGGGGCAACTTTGATACTTGTAATGGTCTGATCTGAGGTTGCAGTTGTAACTCCAGCAGGTAGCAAATTTCAGTAAGGATTCCATGGTGAAATTTCACACGTTGCTCCTTGTTGAGGTTCAGGTAGAACACATTCTCTTGCTGAGCACTCATTTCCCATTCCTTGTATGTCAACCCCCTTTAAGCAGCTTATCTTACCCATTGTGCTCTCAGCTCATTCTCTTATTCATGCCAAAGTAATCAATGCAGGGCCTTGACTATTTAATATGTATATTAGTCACTTGAATAAAAGGATCAAGTGTTCTGTAGCCAAATTTGCTTATGATACAAAGATAGGCGAGTTAACAAGTTACGGGAAGACACTAAGAAACTGCTAAGGAATATAAATAGGTTAAGTGAGTAGGAAAGGAGTTGTCAAATGGAGCATAATGTGGGAAAATGTCTTGTTATCCATTTTGGAAAGAAAAAGGAAAAAGCCAATAATTATTCAAATGGAGTGAGATCATGAAATGCTGTCGTACAAAGGGACACCAAACACAAAAAGTAAGCATGCATCTCCAACAAGTAATTGGGAAGGTCAATGGAACGCTAGAAAGGGAATGGAACATAAATGTTGCAAAGTTCTGATGCATCTTCAGAGCACACCAGTGAGATCACATCCATAGTACTGTGTATCATTTTCATTTTTCTGTTTAAGAAATGATTTACTTGCATTGAAGACAGTGCAGAGAAGGTTTATTAGGATGAAGGTTCAATATATGAAGAAATGCTGAGCAGGTTGAGCTGATATTCATTGGAGATTAGCAGAATGAGACTGGAAGATACAAGATTTCACGGGGCACTGATAGGGCAGATGCTGAGAGAAATTTAAGGGGTATCCAGAACTAGGGGGCATTGTTTCAGAATAAGGGGTCACTTCTTTCAGATGGAGATGAGGAGGAATTTCTTCTCAGAGGTTTGTGAATCTTTGGAATTCTCTACGCCAGAGA
The DNA here is from genome assembly GCA_030265395.1 of Rhina ancylostomus. Lineage (NCBI taxonomy): Eukaryota > Metazoa > Chordata > Chondrichthyes > Rhinopristiformes > Rhinidae > Rhina > Rhina ancylostomus. The sequence continues at coordinate 27,376,986 of JARFYF010000036.1, forward strand.
GCTGTGGAGGCATTGAATATATTCAAGGTGAGAATTGGCACACAGTTAAACAATGAGGGGGGGGGGTCAAGGGATAAGGAGAGAGAGGAGGAAAGTTGATGAAGAGGTGAAGATTGGATCAGCTATAATCTTACAGAATGATGTGTGGGACCGAATCGCCTACTACTCTTGTTTCTTATGTTCTTAACCCCTTGTGTGTGTAGGAGAGGATAGTAGCTGGATGTCTGACTCCTGACTGACACAGCTGGCAAAATACAAATGCTGCAAGTGTTTGAAATCATAATCTGCATACTTCTGGTAAGTAGTCATTGTTCTTGTAAAATGGGGTCTTGCAGAAATCACTCATAGCTATCTGCGTGTGCTAATTAAATTACTAAGAACTCTTGTAATATCCAAAACAAAGCTGCTACCAAGTTCTATTTCACTCCAATTGTTGTCTGAAGTTTGCACAGATTTAGGAGTCAAGAACAAAATAAGTGTTCATTTCCAGTGTCCAGTTTACAAATGCCACTTTCATTTTCTTTTTGCTGATGCTAACTTCTTGCTGTTCATGAGAAATGAATCAGAGAGCTATGCCTGATCATACATCAGAATGAAATGGATTCCTGTTTTATTTTCAGCTGTCTCAATGATCGTTAGAATGACAAATGTTGAAAATACAACCAAATAGATTTTGAGTAGACACCATAAAAGACTTTCATATTGCCAGATGAGAAAAGGTAGATTTATATGATATGCTGAAGTTTGCATTGTTATAGTTTGCTAGCACCTTACCTTTGAAATGTATTTCAGTTACTTTGCTTGCAAATAATTACCACAATAATTATGAGTCATATTTAGCATATAACTATAAAAGAAGCACTAAGTAATTGAGGAGTATCTTACCTAATACTGCATTGGGTGTGACTTGTTCTGCTGATACTGTAATCCACCAATCCATTGAAAAGCCAGATCAGGTTGGTTAAGGAAAGAGGCAACAGAGAAAAAAGGCAGTTGCTTAGTATTGTACAATTAGGCATTGCATTTGAGTCACTACGACAAATGTCAGTAAAGTATCAAGACATACGTTCATTTCTACCAGAGTATATTTGAAAGTAAATTTAAATGCTTCACATATTTTTGTGTTGGGAAATATATTTAAACTCTAATTTGTTTGAAATTATTAAGAAAGAAAACACATGCCTGGATGTTGAATATCACCTGTTGAATATCAGCCATTTTAAACTGTTACAGACCGGACAGGAATACTGGGAAGGTACCTTGAAGTGAGAGTTAGGTATGTATATTTTCTAAAATAAATAGTCATTAAGCTGAAGTATTCACTCGGATTTACTTTCCGCAAATGCTATCTGACCTGCTGAGAAACTCCAGCAATTTCTGGTTTTATTTCAAATTTGCAGCATCTGCAGTTTTTTGCATTTCAGTTACCTAAAACAAACTTGCCTGCTGTGGTTCCCAGTGATGGACTCTGGGGGCACGGAACTGACAGGCAGTCTTCTTGGGCCATGTGCATATTCATAATAATACAAGAAGTTATGGTCAAGATTGTACTGCATGTCAATGCACATTTCCAAGATCATCTGTGCATTAGTGCATTAGACTAATGGAGAAGCCAGAAGAAAAATCAAGGAATTCATACAACTTGCACTACACAGGGCAATTTGCAGACAGTAGACTCTTTGGAGCCAATGCTGATGTGGGTAAATCAGTATAAACGAATAAGTAACCACCTTAAACATGTTGTATTACTGCTCACTTAACACCATTCTCCATCTTTAAGAAAACCTTTTGTTGGCTATACAAAGTGGTCAGCCCTTTTGATACAAAAATTAGTATCTTACAACATATACTGGGTACCCATGTTCCAGTTTAGGACAGAAATGAGCACAGCATGTGCCCTGCATCCTTTATCCAAATTAATTGGCTGCATAAGAGAAAGGATTCCACACCAATCATTATATTTCTGTGGGACCAAAAGAATAGGAATACTCCTCTAGGACCCTGAAAATAATCACTGCCACTGTATGATCCTCCTGCCTTCAGAATTGCAAACACCATCTTCTTCCTTCTGACCACTTCTGCCACCACTACCACCTCCATCATCTCCAGCTCCCAAATCTAGGTCATCCCCCAGATCTTGTTGATCTGGCACCTGAATTTGCCTCAGCTTTTCTATTCACTGCACATCTGCCCAATGTTAAATTACCTACAATTTAATTCCATGGTAAACATCATTGATATTGATGTGGACACTTGAGACTGACGTCAAATATGATGACCTTAAACAGAGCTGGGCATGGTGCGGTGCTCAGGATATGGCAGTCTAGCATTGTCTCATTGAGACTACCATTTTCCAGTCAGGGGCAAGTGGTTGAAGAAAGAGAGATATAGGGCTGCATTGTGCTATTTGTCTCCTTGAGAAGATGCCAGGAAACCCTGCCTGGAGCAGGCCTCCGTGTCAAGTTTAGGTCTGCTTGTCCTTGACTTCCACACCTGCACATTGAAATACATGTCAGAAAAGAGGTGGAAGTCAGATGTCCATGCATCTGACCTTCCACTCCAGCAAAAGAGTCGGCACTGAGTCCAGTGGTGGAGAATAGATGTGGGCTAACAGGGTGGATGCAATGGCCAGTATAATCTGAATGAGGTTGTCAACCTTGATAGAAAAGCTGCTATTTTTTTATTTAGTCTTAATATATTTTAATTAATTTCCATCATTTAAGTATTTTTGTAAAGTTAATAATTTTTGTTTAATGCTTTAACTTAGTTATTTAAATTCTTTTTGAACTGTTTTACAACGTTTCCAATCATCAGAGACATTTAAAATAGTTCAAAGGACTTTGACAGAACAGACTCTAGGAGAAAAATGAAAACAGACTCTAAGAGCTCCTGTAGGCACATAAAAAGGAAAATTTAGTGAGGGCAAGGGTGGGCGTCTTAGAGAGAAAGAAATGAGAATTCATAATGGGGAATAAGAAAAAGGCAGAGGAATGAAACAATTAGTTTGCATCTGCTTTCACGGAAGAAGATGCACAAAATCTGCTGGATATATCAGAGAACAAGGGTTGAGAAAATGAGAAATAGAATGAAATACATATTAATTGAGTCTTGGGATCCAAGTCCACATCTCCCTGAAAGTGGCCGCACAAAGTG
>JARFYF010000036.1:27445091-27457209 GCA_030265395.1 Rhina ancylostomus
TAACCTAAACTTGGATGTTATTCAGGTCTTGCTATTGGGCAGACATGGGCCATCTCATTAGTAAAGGAGTTGCAAGTTGAACGGAGTATTGTTGGGTCAATATTGAACATTCTCACTCTAACCATGTGAAGGAGGAAAGGCCATGGATGAAGATGCCTACAATGAAGAGGCCTACAATCCTGACCTGAGAAACTCCTGCAGCATGTTTTGGGACTAAAATTATTGAGCTCCGAAAACACAATCATTTTCTACAGGTTATAGTCTCCGAGAAGGAATTGTTTATCTGCTGTATTGAATTCTTCATTGATTGTAAACACTAATTAAGTGGCTCATTCACACTCTATATCAAAGGAAATACGAATCTTGCCTTTGCAACTTTTCTCTATAATATAACCCATATTGTAACCATAGTTTGTGACAGAGTGCTGCAAATTCTTTCAAGGCCAATACATTCTTCCTGAGTTGTGGGGACCAGAAATAAAGACAGTCCACTGGACATGTTCAGGCATAACTTCCACCTCCTTGCATTTCAGCTTTTCTGATTTTAAGACCAGCATTCCACCATTCTTTTAAATTTTCTTTTGTACCTCAATCACTGGCTTTAGTGATTTATCTACACTGACTTTTAAATCTTTCAGCACTTTCACATCATCATGCAAAACAAAAGGTCCTCAGAATTATCTCTCTTAAACCCATGGTGGATGTCCTCAGATTAAGTTCCAAGTGCCACTGTTTTGTCTAGTTACTTAATCTATCAACACCTCATTGAAACTTTCAGCACCTAATAGTGTAGTAGGCAAACTTTAATATTTGGCTCTATTTTTTCATTTAAGGATTGTGAAAAATTAAGTCTCCACCCTAATCCCTGGAGTAATGAACAATCTCATACTGCTCATTACATTAAGTATCCATTATTCCAATCTCCTGTTGGATTTCCATGTACTTCTATTTTTGATGTCCACTGCATAACATCTTACTATCTGCTTTACAGTAGCCCACATATATATAAAAAAATGTACATTGACATTCTCTCACCTGGAATATTAATAACATCTTCAAAGAACACAAAAAACTGGGCTACTTCACCATAAGCCATCCTTTTTAAATCAGTGGTGCTTTTCTCTGATAAGTTCACATTTGTCCATGTGCTCAGTCGCTCTGCCTCTCATAATGGATTCAAGAAACTTCCTCAGAACAAACTAATTGAACTATAATTCCCTAGTTTCACCATTGCACCAACTTTGAACCCTTCTTAATAATGGAATGAGGAGCAATTTTCCAAAATCCATCTGGTGTTGCTCCACTGGCAGTTCAAGTCTCAAAATAAAAAGGCTTAAATTTAGCTCTGATTACTCTCCATCCCCTAGAATCGTGAGGTCTTTGAAATACATCCAAGGTATAACACCCGTTGAGTTCAATTTTATGTGAATGTTTGTTGACTATTTATATCTTTCAATATCTTCATGTTGCTTCACAAGCTTCAATCATTTTACTTAAACATTTGGAAATTAGTTAGCATAGTGAATTCCTCACTGAATTTGTTACAGTATATATAAATCAATTGGTTAAAGTCATGGACTTTCAGTTATAGAGAAATAAACTTCATGACACAGTCATACTAAAATTTTGAACCAAGAAAGGCACTGAATGGTAGAGCAGACAAATGAACTCGTGCTTCTTGGGTGGAACCTGCTTATCACAAATGGATGGGCTTCAGGTGTGAAAACGGCCAATAACAACGATCCTACCATAGCATGAGAATAGATGAGATTGCGGCAGAGTCTTTAAAATTAGAGATAATTTTCAGGACTCTGCCACAATAATTAGAGAATTGAAATAATCCAAGTATGTGTTGTGATATCTGAAAATGGCAGGCATCTCTAGGGTCTAGGAAAGTCCCCAAGATGCAAGTGGGATCAGATCCTGGAAGGTATTTTACTATATGAAGGAAACTGCATCTGAAACTTTTCATCCTTTAGTATGCTATCATTTTTTGATACAAGGTAGATTAGTGAATGGTGTTGACTTGCATGCAATACTTTTAGGAAGACAACACAAATATAGCTGATTGGACAGTTAACACCAAAAGTCTTTATCTTCATTCATGTGTGTATGTTTTGTTCAGACACTTTCAAACACTATCATTGGCTTGAAATTGAAAGGTGCCTGTTTTGGTGCATAAAACGATCAGTCCTTAGCAAATCAACAAGCATTTTGTTCAATCACTAACCTCCAAAGCATTCTGGATTATTGAAAGAGGGTTAGACAATTTAAAGACTTTGAGCATTACATGAAGGGAAATCAAGTCAGACTGGGGGTAGGATGCAGGACTGGGTGGGGGCTGAGGAGAGATGCTGAGGTGAGAGATGATGGTTGAGGGTCTGAATTCAAAGGAGGTAGGAGTTGATCAATAGGCAGAGCAACTGTAATCGGGGAGGTGAATGTGACAAGCTGGGTGCTTGGATATAGATATTTATAGATACTTATTCACATGTACATTGAAACTCATGGTGAAATATGTCTTTTTGTGTTACTGAGAGTGTGCTGGGGGCAGCCTGCAAGTGCTGCCACTCTTCCGGCACCAACATAGCATGCCTGTACGTCTTTGGAATGTGGGAGGAAACCAGAGCACCCGGAGGAAACCCACGCAATCACAGGGAGGACATACAAACCCTTTATGGAGAGCAGCAGGAATTGAACCCAGGTCACTGGTGATGTAATAACATTATGCTAACCGCTATGCTACCATGCACAGGTTGAGGAAGAGGTTTGGTGGGAAGTCCAGGCTGAAGATTAACTGCGAGGATCAGTGGGGAATGGGGGGGGGGCGCGGTGGGGTGGGGTTGTGGCAGAGGTGGTAGAGACTAGCAGCTGGTGCCTGGGGAAGGGTGGGATTTGGTAGTTGTGGAGGAGCAACTGTAAATGAGGAAGGTCAAATTTTGTTTCCGGTTCGCAGATTGGTGGGCAAAAGTGTTTGTTTGGGTGGGCTCAAATTGGGTTGGTGGATACTTTTGTGAGGGCCATGAGCTTGTGAATGAGTAGGGTCATGACTGGGGTGAGGAGAGTTTGATGGAGAGGTGGGTATGCACATTGCATTAAAGGGGCCAAACTGAGGTAAGTTCCCGGCATGGGACTTCAACCAGTTTAGGCAGTTTCCTTTGAGCAATGCAGGCCCTGAGGTGTTATGTAGGCTTGTTTCTGTTTGAGCACTCTGGTCATGGCAGGATGAAAATCCTGGAACTAGTATGCATGCTGTTGGACGTAAGTGTAGAGGACAGGCTCTTCCATCTCAAGAACATGGAGAACTTACAATGAAAATCATTGACTCAGTGCAAGCTGTTATAAATTCCCAGTTGCCATTGTGTTTCATCTTGCATTGAAATTGAATCATGTAGTCTACAAAAGGAAACATAGTGCTGGATGTTTCAATGAAAAATAGATGGATTTTATGGTTTCTTACAGCCATTGGGCAGCTTTAAGCAGATGTCAAGTAAAACATTAATCATGGTAAAACTGCTCTGAAAAAGCTGATATACGTACCTAAGTCTCCAAAATGCATAAGGTGTTTGTAATGTCCACCTACCATGAGATTTTAAGCATAACAATGGGCATCTGTACATTATCTATCAGCCAATCTATTCTCATTTTCTAATTTTCACCCTCTATGGCTCTCTGCAGACCACAGCTGAGAAGGTTCCAGCAGCCCTGGTGTCCCACCAGTTTTCATTGTTTGGTCACAAGCTTAAGTGCTGAATGTGGGTGGAATGTGGGTGAAATGTGGAACCATTTCTGCCCAAACACATGCACTTTCCATTAAAGCCAATGTGTCAGATCCCATGACTCACTACTCCTGCCTAACCCATGCACTCCCCAACCATCCCTTCATTATCTATGGGAGCTAAAGCCCCATTGTATTGCTCCTAACAGTTAGCTAATCTGGTCCTGGGCAGTAATTGAAATTGACTCTTCCTTGATCTCTGTGGTTCACTACCATACTGTCCAATGCAATTATCTGCTGAGTTATTCAAACAACTTGCATGTGTAGATCAAAATGCTTAATATAAAACATTCTTTAAATCTCTAAAAGAAAGCAAATTACTCCGCAGGTATTATTTGAAACAACAGTTTACACAGGGTTGGAGAGGAATTAACAATTCTGACTTGACAGTAGATAATCACCTGCACTTGGGATGACAAGAATGTACGGTGTAGTTATCTGTATCCTACCTATTACCGTTAAGACAAGGGGAAAGTTCCAGGTCAGCATGCATAAGAAAAAAAAAAGAAAGTAGCAAGTCTACCAAGAAAAAATATTCTTTGATATTATCTCATAGCCCCCATTCTATAAAATCAAACCAGAATCCCCAAGAGAAATGAATAATTACTTCAGATTAAAGCTTTAATGATACCTCTGCCTCTAATTTTAATTTCAATAGAATAAATTATGATACTTGGCTTTAATGCAAATGTAGCTCTATTACTTTGTCTTCAATTTGCTTAATAATGTGTCAATACAATGTTCCATGTCTAAGGAGAGAAAAGTGACATTCACAAAATGGGGAAAATTTAAATAATCTGTGCAGTGAAAAAGAAAAATGTAAAAATGGTCAAAGCAAAGGAATGGCAGCTGAAAAGTATTGAATAGGTTTCTATTTGCATTTCACTTCATTTAAAGCAACTATAATGATAATGATGCCTACAAAGTAAAAAGAGCTTGATGTTCAGAAATGAATTGTTGATAGGTGGATGCAGGCTTCTAAATTTCAAGACAAATTCAACTCAGAATGTTTAATCATGCACCGAAATGACAATGCAATGACTGCATAATGTAGCACTGCACAAATTAAGACCAAAATAAATAGCTATATAGTATGAACCATAAAAGCTGAAGTCATCAGGCAAAGCAACCACAAAATAAATTCATGCAAAATACAGGCAGGTCATTTCTACAATCAAACTAATCAAGCATCAGTCAAGAAGTTCTCTTTCCACAAGTCCTTCAAATAATATAGGAAGGTATAGTTTCTTTTTGTTATGTGATGCTGGTTGTCGGACAATGCAAAGAAGGAAGGAAATTTCGTACCTTTTGTTGCCAGTCTTAAACAGCTGATTTTGGTCTCCTGTGAAGAATAAGAAGAAGATGTGTCATTGTTATGTTAATACAGTTAGCTAAACCTAAACCTTCCTGTCTCTTTACCTCTCGTTTCTTCTTTAAAAAGTTTACTTCTTTGACCAAATTTTCGGTCACCTGGCATAATATGTCAATATGTGTGTTGATATCACATTTTGTTGATAATACTTATGTGAAGTGGCTTGGAAGTTTTCCCCCAATTAAAAGTGCTGTGAAAGGATAAGATGAAATTCTACTGGAAGTTCAGTTGTTTTTAGGAACACATTGCTCTCAACAGTTCTGCGGACTAATTTTGTTTGCATTGTTGGATCATTCAATATAAATCTGAATATACTGGTACACAATCTACTTGTGGACCCCTGTCAGTTTTTGGTTTAATCAGGTATATGGAGTTATAAGGGTTGATACCATCCTTCATCTCTTCTTCTGAAAGTATCTCAGCAAATCTGCACCATTCAACTACACTGAACATAATTCACCACAAATAATGTCACACTAAAGCTATATTGTTATCTTTTATACTAAAAAATGTCAATTTTTTGATAATTTATGTCAATTAAATCAAAATATATAGTCTTTCATTTACAATCTTAATAATTTCTAATAAAATGAGCATTGTAGTTTTATATAAATTTTTTGGTTAAATATATTGCAGATATATTGAATTCTTTTTAATACCCATTGTTAGCATTAAGCAATTCCAGATGAGGCATTATATTAACAAAACAAAGTTATCTTGATATTGCTACAGTCAGAATCCCTGGAAATCATTCCAGTGTTACATTTTTTTTGATTTCCCCCAGCAATCATTTTTGTGACATTTTTGAATGAGACTGACAATGTAATTTAATTTGTGTCCATTTATAGCCAGGTTAAGTGAAGAACTTAATTAAAACTGTCCAACTTCATGGAAGTTGAAAAGCTGAAAGGTAACTTGAAAGATTTTCATTCCATCAAACAAATCTGAAATGAAACTGCATTATCAAAAGTGAAACCCATTTACCACTTCTAATCCCCTGAGCAAAGGATACAAAATTTATATTGATCTCTGATTGTTTTTGAATTTTTAGTGAATAGCCAACTTTATTTATTTATGGGATAACTTATCTATGGACTAACAGGGATGACCATTTGGAGAATTGCAATAGATAAATATATGGAAACCACAGAGAGGCAAAAGTCCCCAACTGGTTGACCAAGGTGTCAATCATTACAATAACTTATCAAGGCATAATTTACAAGCCTCCATTCAGTCTCTGATGATCAGTGGAACTGGCAAGAACCCAATGTGTCAGTAGACAGTAAATACTTAAAACATGATTCGGATATTTGGATATGTTAATTAAAAACATAATTTCTGTTGAAGGACTTCTTTTCAAAACGAAACAGGCAGCCTCGGAATTCTGCCTTTTTCTTTTGATGTCAGGTTTTGCAGGGGAGTTCTTCAGCTGGCATTAAACTCTCACAGCTGTTAACAGAAGGTAGGGGTATGTTAATTAATCACCACCATCTCTTCAACGTTAGTGATCAACTTTGCCATTCCTCTACAACCCTTCCTCCTCACCTCCTGAAGCCTACCTGAGGACCAAAGCTGTTGAACCCAATACTATGATCCATGAGATGGGCGAGTTGACTTAATTTAGGGCAGAAATTAATCTGGGTCAAAAGTTCTACTAAAACCGCATTTTGATATTTTCAGTGCCAAGTGGCCAACAGTAAACACAACCCTCATTTGCCATTTTATTTTTTCCTGTGCATTCCTGAGTAGAATAGCCATTCAACTAAACTATAGCAAAACTTTCTTTCACACTTCAAGGAACATGAAAATTCCAGATGCTTTGATTAATGTTCCAAAATAATTATGCCTGAAATTCTGACATCAAATAATTTGAGCATTCAAACCGAATTGGAATTTCTGCTGCTTTCCATCTTTTATTACAGTGTTGATATTAAATTTTGGTTAAAAAAAGAACAGTTATTAATAGTTGGGCAATTTCATAATAAATCATTTGGTGGAAGAAAAAAATATTTCAACGGAAGAAAATAAAGAGAGGAAATGAGGAATTAATTCACAAGATGGACACCATCTGTTTTTTTTCAGTCTATCCTGCTCAGATGAAAGCTAGTCAAATGAATACAAAATTATAAGCTGTCAAGGTGACTTTTCCACACTGTTTTATTATAAACAGTACAAAGGTAAGTCTCTAATTGTTTAATTATTTTTACAAATGCAATATGTCACACTTGTTTATTTTACAACCCTATTGTCCAAATTAAGAAATCAAAATTACATGCTGGCATCTCTGCATCCTGATTGTTCCACAATATTCCAAAGCTTAAAAGCTTTAAAATTGTTCAACTTTACACAAAATATCCATTTTCTTTTAGTCATGTGATGTCATTTAAGAGGATGTGTACCCATATTAATTTAAAAAAATGTTGCAATGGAAACTACAGGGTGAAAAAGCAATTTCATAGTGATTTGGGATATACTTATACTTACATAACTTTACAAGCTGCAGTACTGTGGCTGATGGGTAAGTGATGGATCTCATTATGCAAATACTCAAATACTTAAAAGGACATCATATGCCTGATTTCAGACACAGGGACAAGCAACTTTCCTCAACAGAGAATGGTTTTTGAGATAATGGTTAAGGCATCATACAAACTTTGAAAGATGTGTCAACCGTATTATTACTTTTAACCTTCAATGCCATCAATTTTCTGTTGCTTTTCCAGCATTGGGCTAGAGAACACCCAATGGTGTTTAGCAAATATGTTACCATAATAACTCTCAGCTTTCTCAGCAAACTACCATGACACTCAACTTTTTTTTTCTAAAGCTAATGCTTTACTGGCTGCAGTGTTGGTTTTTGTCATACGATATAAAACAGACTTGCATGCATTGTAAAGTAAATCATATGCACAACATATTGTGAATAAATGAAATACTGATTAATTGTTGCACATCTTTAAGCATGAAAATATTTTTGTCTGTGTATCTAATGTATATGCAACTGTGTTCACTTTGTGATTCTGATTGGACAGATGAGTCATGTGCTGTGCCTGTTTAGTAGCGGTGCAACACTATCACAAACATTTTTCCAACTTAAAGATTCAACATGCAAATAGTTTAATTCTTAGGTCTTGAAAATAAAACATTAAAACTTTTGAAACTAGATATGCTGAACCTCAATGCATTCATGAAGACATTGCAAATTGGCAATGAAAATGATTGTTTCTCTTTGGGATTGATGATGGACAATTAGTGACTCCATGGAATAGCTGAGAGGTCAGTCAGGAAAATTAAAGATGCTCCCAAGAGGAAGATTTGCTGAGATATTCAAAACACAGCATAAATCATCACTTGGCTAAAGCACAGACCAACTCTGCAATCTACCACATGGTATAGAGCTGTAGACCTCTTGATAAAGAGGTTAAGGTCACACTTGAGCCCTGTTCAGTCAAATTCAGCTTCTAGTATTGAACAGAAGCTGTTGTGTCAAAATCAACACAAATCAGAAAGAAGTGTCAAGCAAAATGAACATTTTCATGTCCTTAGTCCATCCACTAAGTTGAGCTCACAGAAGTAGGAGGTAGGAATCATAGTACAGGTTTATGGAACCAGAAGATATCCAGTTGAATTTGATATCAGATGCTTTATGTATTCAGGTAGACCAAGTAGTCTCTGGTAGAGATTAGCTGGTTCTGTAGTAAAATACTGAAGGAGAAAGAGGCGTGTAATTAATATGAAAGTTAGTAGGTGCTTTTGTTTGCGATAATTGCAATAAAAATGTTTGGGTTTGTCATCACCAGTGGTGATGACACTGAAATGAGGCAGCTGCTTATCTACATATTAATCTTTAAATGAAATCAACAAGTTATCTGCATTATTGGTAAGGTGGCAAAGAATCTCTGTAGCAGAAATATTGGTAAAAAATGAGCAAATTACTGTGAGGTGCTGAGTTGGGTGGAGCTGAGAGATCATATGGGGTCTTAATTGGCCACTACCACAATTGAACTGAAGTGAACTCTATTAAATGTAGACATTGATTGAGCGTCATTTATCAGGTGAATGAGGGATAAATCTAAGTACATGGAAGGTAGACTGACCTCCTGTGTCCAAGAAACTCTAGAGACGAAGAACTTTTAGTTGCTTGTCCACCTTTGCATGCTGTTAAGTATAGAATTTTGTACTTAAACTGTTGATCTTTTACAGAAAGTACATTTCTGTTCATCTTGTATTGCCTAAAGACTGTCATTTATGTTTATTAACTTGCCATTTACCTTTCTCTGCTTGAATAAACTGTGGGCAGAATGCTTTTAACACTCAACATTATGACCATGAAGTACACACTCCTCAGGAGAAAATAGCTTAAAGGACTTTAATGCTTTAAAGAACAGGGTAAATCGTGCTATAGGATATTGGTGATGCCTGAAGAGTTGTTTTCAGCTGTATCTAACACATCATTATGTTGACCTCATGAAACTAAATGCAAGGATACATTTCAGAATGTTCATAAACATGAAACTATATATACACAGTAAAGTACCTCACCAATGGCAAAGTGGGTCATCCATGGTGAAGTATGTCACTCTCAGCAATATACATCATTGACTCCACTGCCATGAAATCAATGGGTGAATGGTCTTCTATGCAGTTGCAATTCAATGCCTCAATGTCAAAGTACCTTACTCTCATCAAAGTACCTCACCATGAAGAGGTTTTATTGATTTCAGTTGATAAAAAAATCATGGGCAGACATTCACTGATGTAAGATAAATCATTTCTTTACAGGTTATCCTTCAAAAATCTATAATATAAATGAAAGATTACCGAAGTACTATCAATCATTTGCTTCTTTGTAGAAAGCACTACAGATAATCAACACCTATTCCGAGCATAATCTGGTGTGAGTTGACCTGAATGGGTCAAAACTGGCTTGGGGCATGACTGTGATAGAGAAATCAGGGACTGCAACAGTGTCAGATCCACTATCCATCCACAATGAGTCTCACTGTCATTGAAGTGAGGTTAGGGGTGGCAGGTTTTCTGGATAGTTAGGGTTTCCACATCCAGTTCCAAAGTCAGGACTTGATGCAGCATTTCTGAAAGTGCTGCTGATATTAACAGCTGCTAATCTCTAACCTCTAAGAGGAGTAAAACCCTAAAAGGAACATTTAAAAATATTCATATTTATTTCTGACAAAATGAATCACAGATGCAGATATGGGGAAGGTGGTGGAGAAGAGTGGGTCATGTGGTTTCTCATGGCTGATCTAATCTTGACCTGAACACCATTTTCCTGCCTGGTCACCATGACCTTTGTCTTCTCCACAGACTAACAATCTGTCTGCCTTTACCTTTCCCCAGCTTCCACAGCACTCTGGAGTAAAGAATTCTAAAGATTCATGATCAACATCTCCAATTTTAATGGTCGGCCTTTTAATTTGTAAATTACCCCATGAAGGGAAACACTTACATGTTTTAAGTCTCTTCAGAATCAGTTATGTTTCAACAAGATCACCTTTCATTTTTCCAGTGATTATAGGTTTAACCTCCTCATCCTTTTCTTATAATTGTATGAATAGACTGCGACATTTACATTTGGTAGGTATACCCTTTGGTTGGAACAGATGAGGTTAGACCTATGCTTTTCAAAGGTTTCTATCACTGGAAGTTTCCTTGCCTTATGATCGGACCTTTGCAGATCAATCAATAAGCCACTAATTGGCATGATTAATTGAGAATACCATTAACACCATTGGGTGCAATTACCAAAATTATAGAAGATGAACATTGATCCTTCTTCATCTAGAAATTGCAATGTCCTTTAAAATTCTGTCATCTTACATATATTTTTAGCTGCTGGTTTGGAGTTTAAAATTACAGTAGTGGAAGAGCTATTACTACTTTTCTGTAAATTGTTCTACAAAATTGGTCAAAGGCAAATTACTTCAGCAGTGATAGTGAAGCATAATTATATAGAGAAGTTAAAATGCTGTGTTTTGATGACAACTAAGGGTCATGATCACTTGGTATGGCAATTTCCTGTTGGAAATACTGTAGCTAATTAAAGGTTCCACCCAAAAAAATCAATAACATCAGCAAGTTCTCTGTGTACCAGTAGGTGTCAGTATCTAAAATCAATATTTAATTTTCAGGAGTTTGTTCTTCCATCAAAAGCAATATTCAAATTGTTTTTTTCAAACTCGGTTTACAGCAGCCCTGCTGCTCTGGAAAATCAGCTTTTTACTACCTGCTGTCCAGTCTTATGAGGCAGCAACCTTTCTCCTTGGAAGGCCCCATTGAGAGGCAGAATGTCCCTGATTATTATATCAACATTAATGGAAGCAGAATTGCTTTCCTCCACTTCTTTCCAGGGGATGCGTTTCAAGAAATGATCATGTCTTCTGGAGTGGCAGGTCTTCTGTCCACCTTATAATACAATTTACTTCTACACTGTAATAGTACCTCTTATTGAATGCAATAAATCAGAAATAGGGTTGATATAGTGCCTTACTACATGATCAGGCCATGCAAAAGTGTATTTACAATGGAATACAGTAAATGCCTTTACAGAGGGAAAGAGAAAAGCCTATATTTACTGAGCAAGATCCCACAACTAGTATACAAGATTAAAAACTCAAACTGCTCATGATATCCTCATAATGTTTATGTTGCTGCTTTATAAAACTCTGGTGAGGTTGCATCTGGGGTATTGCATTCATTCTGGTCACCCCATTATAAGAAGGATGTGAAGACTTTGGAGAGGGTGCAGGAGAGGTTTATGAGGTTGCTGCCTGGATTAGAGGGCATGTGCTATCAGGAAAGGCTGGACAAACTTGGGTTGTTTTCTCTGGAGAGGCAGAGGCTGAGGGAAGACCTGATAAGGAAATTATAAGATTATGGGAGACTTTAGATAGAGCAGACAGCCGGTATCTTTTTCCCAGGGTTGAAATGTCTAATACCGGAGGGCATTC
>JARFYF010000036.1:27476094-27488318 GCA_030265395.1 Rhina ancylostomus
AATTCCTGTGTTCACACCATGGACACCCTCCATTATATTGTGTGGCACCTCAAATACGCTAAATGGGGCAGATTAAAAACAGATCTGGCAGCTTAAAACGAGGCATCCTTGAGGCCCTATGGACCATTAGCAGTGGGAGAAATGTATTCTACTACAATCTGTACTCTCATGGCTTAATGTCTCTCTCACTCTACCATTTCTATCAAATCATGGGGATCAATTCTAGTTTAATGAGGGGTGCAAGAGTGTTTGCTGGGAGCAGCACCACACATACCTTGAAATAATGAAGTGCCAGCCTAGGGAAGCTATATTACATGCTCGCTATCAGCAAAAATACCAAGCAATAAATAGAGCTCAGCAATCTAACAACTGATGAGTCAGACCGAGCCCTGAGTTCTATCACACCTTGTCATGAATGGTGGTTGACAAGTAAACAGCTAACAAGTGGAGGAGGCTTCAAAAACATCCCCAACCTCAACGATGGTGGGGCCCACCTTGTGAGTGCTAAGACAAAGGCTGACACATTTCCAGCCATGTCAGGCTGAAGTGCCAGTCCATCTCAGTTTCCATCTCAGATCCCCACCATCACAGAAGCCAGCCCTCAGTCATTTTGATTCACCACACATGGCTGAGAGCACTGGATACAGCAAAGGCTACAACCCAGGTGCAGTACTGAAGATCTGTGCTCCAGAACCAGCTCTGCCTCTAGCCAAGCTGTTCCAAACAGGTACTATGCTGGCATCTACCTGACAATGTGGAAAATTGCCTGAGTTTGTGCCCTTCACAAAAAGTAGACAGCTCCAATATCACCAATTAGTAGCCAATCAGTCTACTCTCAATCATCAGGACAGTAATGGAAGCTGTCGTCAACAGTGCTATCAAGAGCTGCTTACTCAGCAATAACTTAGTCATCAATGCCATTTTGGGCTTTGCCCAGTCCACTTTACTCCAGACCACATCAAAGCTTTGGACGAACAAGCTGAATTGTAGAAGTGAGGTGGCAGTGACTACTCTTGACACCAAGGCAGCATTTGAGTGCACATGGTAGCAAGGAGCCTGGTAAAGCTGATCAATGGGTCTGAGAGGGAGAAGATTCCAGATACCGGAGTCTTACCTCACACAAGGAAGATGACTGCGGCTGTTAAAGTTCAGTCATCCCTGGCCCAGATCATCACTGTAGGACGTAATGATTATCTCCAATGACCACCCACACTCGACATTCAGTGGCATTACTATCACTGGGTGTCCCTCCGTCATCCCATATCTTGGAGTTTACTATTGATCAGAAATTCAACTGGATCAGCCACCTAAGTACCATGGCTACAACAGCAGGTTAAAGGGACTGGATATTCTTCAGTGAGCGACTCACCTCTTGACCATCCAAAGCCTGTCTATCTACAAGGCATGTCAGGAAAATGATGAATTACTCTCTACTTGCCTGGATGAGTACAGGTCTAACAACTCTCAAGGAGCTCAGCATCATCTTGGACAAAGCAGCATTCTTGATTGATATTCTGTCATTCACTCTTAACATTCATTCCCTGCATCATCTACAGAATGCACCGCGGTTACACACCTGCCACCTCTGACACTACCTCTCAAACCCATGATCTATACCACAAGACCAGGTAGAGCTTGAGCTTTGGGTGCATGAGTACTCCATCCGCAGATTTCCTTCCAAATCATACATCATCCTGACTTGAAAGGATATTGCCATTCCTTCTTCATCACTGCGTCTGAATACTGAAATCCCCACCCACTAGCACTGTGGGATTACCTTCACCAGAAGAACAACCGCAGTCCAAGATGATGGTTCGTCACCACCTCATATCCCAAGAGGGAGTCAAAAAACTCCATGTATCTGCCTTTATTCCAAGACTCCACAAATTCCAAATCAATTGGCAGAAATGGTCTCCAATTGCATGTTCCATCAGTTTTATTAATAATCCATTTTGCAGAAATTCATCAAATCACTTCTGGAAGTTCATAGGAATCTGTCCATTTCCTCGGATGAAAGTACTTGACTAGTCTAATTTGTCTTAGCCTTAAGAAACCTTCCCTGAAAAATTCTGATGAGATAATTATCTAAGCATTCTCAGTAATTGCACTATTATTAATGTCAAACTGACAGGTCCAAGTCACCAGGGATCCATCACTACCTTATCATCATTGTACAAAAGCTCCAAGTATCCTCCTCTATTGTTAAGGCAATGTCATGGCAAGCAGATAAATTTAACTTTTTAAAACTTAGCATTCACTGTTGATATAATTTTTTTTCCTTACAAGTTTAATTTTCCTTAAAAATAATATACTTCCCCAGTTGCTACCTATAATCTAATATGTCAGAACTATGTTAGGACATGAAAGTCCAGCAGTTTTCCAACCAATGTTCAGGAGAAATCTCAATAAAATCTGGCAAGAATCCCTGGCATACTGACATAAAATTGTTCAGAAGTCTAAGGGTTAAAAGAAGATCGAAAGACAAACTACAAAAAGTGTGCAATACCTGTAGTCTTTTATTGTGCTCATTTGTAACAGTGTTATGGAGTTTAGAAAAATCAAAATGAGATTATTATGCTCAATGGGCAATGTTCAACCAAAAAAAATGCAGCAACCAACCATAAAACATTAAATAACCACTGTATTTAGCAACACGTTTTATCAAACAAGTAAATTTGTTATGAATATTAAGCAAAAATCATTTGTGCTGGTTTTGACTTTAGTAGCAATGAATTGCAACAAGGTCGGTCCCTGACAATTTAATATGCAGTTTAAAGATTTTAATAGATAGTAAGCTTTTTATAAAAAGAGACAGAACTTTGACAAGTTGGTCCCAGTAGTAACCCTACTGCAAGCAAAATGCCACCAGGCAACAGTTTAACTACATCAAATGTAGTGGTCACTAGAAGCAGACCTTTTGTTTTCCTTTGATATCATTTGAGTCAATTTCAGTGGAAAAACAAACTATCAATAGTAAATACTTCAAACATTATTTCGCAGAGTTATGCAGCAGAGAAACAGGGCCTTTGGCCCACTAGGTTTGTACTAACCACTAAGTACCTATCTACACTAATCCCAATTTATCATTCTTCCCGTATTCCCATCAATTTCTCTCACCTACTACTCACCAACCCACTTAGGTCAGTTACAGTGGCGAATTAACACACTAAGCTGCAAATGTTTGGAAATGGGAGGAAATTCCTTGTGAGCATACTTACACACTCCACACAGAGAGCACCAGAGGTCTTGGTTTGAACTTGGGTCTCTGGAGTTGTGAGGCAGCAGCTCCACCAGCTGTATCACTCAATTGCCAATAATGAGTTGGCTTAAAACACTCTCCTTTTACTTTTAAATCTGGACTTATAAAATTAAATCTCCTGACTATTGGGCCTAATATATAGACAGCATGCTACTTACAACAATTCATCACAATGAACAAGATATTGACAATTAAGTGCAATAAAATGTGAGTACATCTACATGCACAAAGACGTGGAATAAAGGACCATGCACATTTCTTATCCTTTGTTCATCCATTATTTTGTACAAATCATGAATACAATTTAGGTCTGAGGTGCATCTCCATTCATTAATTTTAACTGAACTTGTCTACATTATTTTACAATTGATAGTGATTGAATAAAAATGAAAAAAAAAGGAAATCCCAAAGAAAAGACTGTTTTCAAATGAAATCCTGCTATTTCATAGACTGAGAACACGAGAAGCAGGTGCTAGGACCTGGGATTACCCTGTGCAGGTTCTGGAATTTGGACTCACTAAGCAAAAAAAAACATTGGGAGTGCTTCAGGAATCAGGAAGCACCATGAACACAATTTATGAGATTGCACTGAAAGGGAGACACAATATTTGGGAGTTGGGGACAATGAATTCTCATGGGCTACAACTTTGAAAATTTTACAGAGGGTGAAAAAGAGGTGGAATAAAAATTCTGAGCCAGATGTTGGGAGATACCAATGTGAAATGCCCCATTACAGCCTTGTTTATACCCAGAGAGATCCCATGGGGATGTTTATGATTTAACCAGGGGGTGTGTGTGTGTTTTGGGGGAAGGGTGGTAAAGGGGAATCAGGGGAATCTACAGAATCAAGTCTGTTGCCCTTTACATGCCCCACCTAATTTTATTCTGACTGACTGGTGTGAAAATAAAGATCAGGCAGGGTGTTCAACAGTCATTCAATTTGACTCAATCTCATATTTCCCAGTGAAAAATTAGATTTGCCTCCATAGGATTTTCTTTATATGTTGATGTTGTCCCTATAAAATAATATGTCCTGTGACAGAAACAAAACAGAATTGCCATTTTTTGATTATTTTTCTGGACAGGGGCATTGCTGGCCAGGCCAGTATTTATTGCCCACCCTCAAAAAAAACTGGCTCATTAAACCTGTCCAATTATTACAGCAATGAAACACTGCATATTATTACAAAATTTCTCAGAAAATTTCTCAACAGCTGCAGTTCATCCAGTGAAGGTGCTCCCATTGTACTGCTGGGAAGCGTGTTCTAAGGTTTAGACTGAGCAAGAATGAAGGAATGGTGATATATTTCCAAGTCAGGATGATATATGACTTGGGGGGGAACCTGCAGGTAGTAGTCCAAGTGCCCACTTGGTGGTAGAGGTTGAAGATTTGGGAGGTATTGTTGCAATTGCCTTGGTGAAAATCTGCAGTGCATTTTGTAGATTGTTCACATTGCAGTCATTGTGCACTGATGGTGGAGTGATTGAATGATTGGGGAGGTTGGTGGGGTGCCAGTCAAGTGGACTGCTTTGTCCTGAGTGATGTTGTGCTTGAGAGTAGTTGGTGTCGCACTCAACTCTGCATATTCCAACATACTCCTGATTTGTGACTTAAAGATGATAGAAATACTTTGGGGTGTCAGGACATAAATGACTTGCTGCAGGCACCTAACCTCTGACCTGCACCCTCATAGTCATTGCATTTATGTGGTTGGTTCAGTTTAGTTTCAATGAAAGCATTTATGAATATAAAGAGTGTATTATGTTAATTTTCAAAATTCTTACTTCTTATCATGAACAGAGTTAGATAGGTAAATTATTTCAAACTACCTACTGCTGCCCTGGGGTCAAAACATTTATCTTCTTCTTAGACAGTCCCTTGGGATCAGGAATGATTTTCTTTCACTTTGGTTTCGTAGGTTCTGAGGTGACAAATGAGGCCAATATGGCAACCACAGACCCTTCCATTGATGGGGCAAGGGGTGCCTGACTGGGCTAGCAGATGGGTAGTCTTGGAGATTGTGTACTTCTGCCACTTACCCACAGCTCCCTATGTATTGACCTGAGGTTCTTGATACCATTCCATGTGTTCCTTCTCTATTTTGAGCAGCAGTGGGCCAGAGTTCCTCAGGACTCAGTGGGAATATCATATTGAGCATGTCATTGAACCTTTTCCTTTGTCATCCAGGTAATCTCTTCCCATGACAGAGCTCAAAATTTTGTCCGTTTTGGGAGTCAGGTGCTGGGCATGCAAATCGTCTGCACAATGTAGCTGACCGAGTGCAGTAACACCTCAAATTTTGGTATGTTAACCTGGGAGAGGAGAGCGATATTGGTTTGTTTATCCTTAGCAAATCGAAAAAGTGATGAAACAACTGCCAATTTTGAAAACTACTCTCAAACAGGAACCTGAAAATGCCTTACAGAGACAACTAGACTGTGCAGTCTACAAGAAGGAGGAAAGCATTAATAGACTTCCACATTGGCAGTAAAGTAAAACATCGAATGAAGTTTCTGTTATTTCTAAGACTTGCATCATCTTATTTACAAGAAGACAAGCGTAACACTTTTTATTTCTCATTTGCCTTTTCAATGTATTGTATCTTCTGACTCAATGTGAATGACACTATGGGAGATCTCTAAGCACTTTTCAATAGAACAGAAGTCAGAGCTTGTAGGTGCTTCTGACATGTTGTTATGAAAATGATGGTTTTTATTCATCAGTTGAAATGAACCTTCACTCTGACAGCCAGCTGTTCCATATGCCATGGTATTATCCAGGCTAATGGGAAAAATACTACAGAGTAGCAATTCAGCTTTGGTTACCAGTATGAAACAGGTACTTCATTATCAATTGCCCTTAAATTTAGTTCAACCAGAATCAATGGCATTAGTACAGCAATGGTGTGAGTTTAGCAGCCAAAGGTGTACCTCTACCCCAAAATACACCTCAGCAGATCAAACAAACTCCAACATAAGTATTAACTTTTTCAGCAGATCAGGCAGGAATAGTTACTGGAATAGTTAGCAGCAGTACTCTTTCAAATCTGTCCAATTCATTTGCTTCTCAAGACCCAATTCCTTCAGGGGGGCAGAAGTGGTAAGAAGGGCAAGCTCAAGAACATCTCAGCCGTCTAACTCCCAACAGAGATCTCACTTCATTCACATTGGAAAATCTGGCACAATAGATTCCTGCAGGTAGTTCATACACTTAATGAAAAAAAAAGCTGACCAGCTAAGCACAATTTTATTCATTTGAGTGTAAAAGCATTTCAATTATTTCTTTGATGTTTAAATAAAAATTGATTGCATTGAGAGTACATCAAAAATAACCTATTGTGTTGCAAAGTATTACATATGCATATGATGCATTACACTTTTAACCACATAGAAGATTTGTAAAATGCTGCATAGTATTACAGAACTACCCCAAATTTCTCAGTTGGCAGGAACTTTGTAAAGACAGCAGTTACCAAGAAACTACCAGTAAAAAAGAGCTTGAACAATTGAGTTTGTTCAAATATTATTTGGCATTGCTGTCTCAGCAACTTGAAGTTATAACTTGAGGATATAGGAGTCAAAATAAAAATTGAAATGTAACAAACAGAAGTTTTTTGGCATAGGTACTTGCAAAATAAATAAATCTACCCAAGGAATTGTCTTCTCAGCACTAGAAATCCCTAGTTTTTCATAGGCCTTCTCCTCTCTCTGGACCTAAGGCTTAAGGTCTATTATTTCTGGTACTTTATTGACTACCATGTTAGTGCAGAAACTAAGGCAGGAAGTAGACAATGACTCTCTACATATGTCAACATCACAGCAACTTACCGCTGCCACTTTCTACTTAATGTCAGGCTTAGAGATTGGAAACTGTGATATGAATACCCACTCTTGCTGCCAATCATAGAAGACTTGTACTAAATTTTTACAGTTCTCGTTTTGAATATTTGGTCTTTCACCAATCCTTAAGCAATGCATTAAGAGATAAGCAATAATCTTCAAAAGCATTTTATAACCCAATTCCCCATGAATGTCCACATATCCTCAACAGAATGGCAGAAATTTTTCATTGAATGTACAATCTGCTTAGAGCTAATGAGCTAGGGAGTCTTTTGAAAGGATATTGAAAGGATATCCCATACACAAGGGATGAATGTAGTTGTCAGATTTATAAATGTTGCCATAAAACTCATATAGCTATGAGCTATGAATTACAGAACAGAATAATTAGTTATACATCTGCCAATTCAACCTTACATACATTTATTTGAACACCACACATATCAAGCTGCCTCCTCTAGCTTGCCCTTCAAAGGAAAAATTAAAAACTGTACAATAGGGCAGCAAAATCCCACTGGTCTGGAAATGATGGGATCTGGCTTCCTGTGGTCACCCTTATTAATTAAATCTACGTGGTGAACCCCCTTCACCAACATAGAGAATGTTGAACTGCTTCATCACAACAACAGGAAGGTGAATAGTACTATGCCCTGGTCAGATTCCACTGTCTTCAGTTCTTGTCACTAAGAAACAAAAAGGATGTTTTAGGACTGAGATAATGCAGAGAAGGTGAAGCTGGGTAATACCAGTGTCAATAGGTTTGATTATTGGAGTTTTGGGGGGCATTTTAGTTTGAACAGAAATCATCTGTGATAGTGACCTTATATACCTAAGATCATGAACACTTGATACAACTTTAATTTGTGATGGTTAGACTGAGGATCACAGACTTAAGACATTAAAAGGTCACTTCATCATGGGCTTCCAGACTGAGCAAAGAAGCCAAAATCCCTGGAAATAATTCAGAAATAATTAGCTGCAGCAGTGATAGGGTTTTCTGGATCTAATGATTTTCTGCCATTCCTGAGTAACATCAGCTAATTACTTTTAACTGTAAGTAAGCTTGCTTGTATGTGGTGTTGTACCTTAACATTGGGCTGAACTTCACTGGCTGGACTTGGCAGCTCTGCTTGGGAAGTCTGAGACATAATGAGTGACAGATGGCACAGCAGCTGTCATATGGAGTCCAATGGCTGTGCCCAGTCTTGCTGCAATCCCCAGCATTATGCTGGGAAATCACCTCTGAGATCTTCCATTCGGCCAGAACAGGCATAGCATTGGAGACTCCATTGATTTCATTGGGAAGCCTCAGCCTGTAGATTAGGAGATTAAGGATGGGGAAGTATTTATTTTTAATTATTTTAATTTAATTTTTTAAATTATTTCAATAATGTGTTTTAATTAACTTTTTAGACTTGTATTTATTAATCATTTTAAAATACATAAATACAAAGGGCTAAGCTCTGCCCAACTTTGCCCCAAAGCCTGTCAGGAGTGATGCAGGAGCACATCCTTTGGAAGAGACTGCCCACAACATATAGTCACCACTGAGATATCGTGTTTGATTCAAGGGTGCAGAGGGCCAGCATAATCATTGATAGGAAAGGATGATCTCTTAGCTGACAATTCAATAAAGAGGCGCTCATTTCACGGTAATCAATAGAAGGATTAAAAGGAGTTGAGGAAATAACAATTCACTCAATGAGTGATGGGGATCAGGGAACTTGCTGCTTGAGTGGAGGCACTAGAGGCAGTAAATCTCATACGTATAAGAAGTATCTGGAAGAGCAACTAAAGTGCAGGAACACATTAGGTATATAGGTAGAATATGAGATTGATCAAAAAAGCTATTTTTCAGCTGAGTGGGAAATGATGGCTGAGAGGCTATCTATTGTTTTATGTTTCAATGTATTTCAATAGAGAACTTTTGGAAGCAAATATTCAATGGCAGTAAGAAAGTTCACTATGCAATTATCAACCCACTAGGGTTTTCCTTCTCATTCCATGGTTATTAGACAAACTATGTAAGTAGTGCAACTGTTAATGATCCTGGTCAACGACAGCCTATTTTGGACAATCCCCTCCATGCACTGACTTCACTTCAACAGTGAATATAAGTAAAACCATGTTGCATGAGGTAACATGGTGACAGAGGTGATTCTCAATAAGCATTTGAATTGGTGGATGGTTTCCGACAAGTCTAATTGCTCAGTCCAATGAAATCTGTTTGAGGTCTGAACCATTTTGATCATTGACCTCATTAAAATAACATTGTGCACTGATAGTATAGTGGTTATGTTACCAGACTGCTAATGTAGAGGCCTAGCCTAGGTCCAGAGAAGTGAGTCTAAATGCCATCAAAGGCAGCAGGGAAATTTAAATTCACTTTAAAAAAACTGGAATTTATAAATTTTAATAGTGACCATGAAACAACCAGATTATCATTAAAGCCCACATGGATCAATAATGTCCTTCAGGAGAGGAAATCTAATGTTTTACTCATTCTGCCCTGTATGTGACTCCAACTCACAGCAACGTAGCATTAACTGCCCTCTGAAATGACCTAAAAAGCCATTCAGTTGTATCATAATCATGATATTAAAAACAAAAGACTGCAAATGTTCAAGAAAGTGGCCCATCATCATTTTCTCAAAGGCAATTAAGGATGGGCAATAAATTCTGGCTTTGGCTATGACACTTCTATTCCTAAAAGTTAATTTAAAAAAATTATCTACTTGTGCTGAATGTGTGCTAACTCATTGGCAGTGGGAGGGGCCGCAAGGTGAAACTAGCAGTGAAGTTGAGAGTGAAGTATAATTGTTGCATGGAAGAACAGATAACATGTTGGAAGTTTATTTATTTCAGAAAGATCAATTACCATCAGGGATTGATTTACAAATGGTCATGGAGATAAAGTGGCTAAACTTTTATTGTTTTCTGATTGATCTATAGCCATGTTCTTAGCAAACTTTGTTTCGGCCATTAAGTATGAACTCTAACTGGGTAGATTGCATGATATATCTGCATATTTATAAGTAGATTATATTATAAGTTCAGTGGGCTGGTCATTGTGAGAAACATATCAGTAAATAGTGTGGCTCTCTGTCCTCTCCTGGCAAGTTTCTCCATCAAAAGAGGGTCAAAACTGTTCCCTCCAACAGTTCCGATAGGCAAAGAAATGGAAGAAAATGAATCCTTTCAGATTGGTCTCTTCTGACCTGAAAATTGAAACTTAGAATCATCTGTCAATGTATAATTTCCTTCACCATTAGCAACTGAGTTTGAATTGATCACAAGATATTCTGTATGGTTGGTAATTGGGAAATGTAACCTTAAAGTGACAGTTCAGGTGTAACAAGACTGCTTCTAAGCAGCAAAATCAGGCATTGTTATGTCTAATCATCCAATTTAAAATAAGTTATATCATGAGAGATTTGCCAGGTGAAATAACAATTGTATACCACTTAAATTTCAATTGAATATTACGTGACATCATCCAAATAGGTTAATGTATTGTAAATTATAAACACTTCCTCATTATTCCCAATACAAAAGGCCATTAATATAAGTGTTTATATTTTCCTGCAATTTTCAATCTCCTATATTTCAACTCCACAATAACCATACATCCCTAATATCCCTTTCTCATTATTGTAGATTACCATTTGCCTGTGGAGATCAAGCATGTGCAAATGCATTCATGAATGAAGATCAGTAACAGTGACAATAGGGTAGAGTTTCCACATTTTCCACAATGTTAATCAGTTTTTTAGTAGATTAAAACAAAAATAAATACATTTAGTTTTTAGAGCCTTTTTGAAGGCCACCAAAGGAACTCAATTAACAGAAACGCCCAATAATATCTAAACTATCTTGAAAGCTACTTACAATAAAATATTTTTCAAATTAGCAGAAAAGATAATGGAAACTCATGTCTATCTGATCTCAGCCAAACTGGAACCAACTAGAATCTCAAAGCCCATTACTTTTATGATACAGAATGTACATTCTCCAAAATGAAATCACCTTTTACACCATAAATAAAACAGCTGTCAACAACATATGCCAAGACAGATCAATGATAGCGAGAGTGACTGCGTGAACTTCGAGTACACATGATTGTAAATTAAATTTCTGCTAGAGGCTCACTTTATTTTGCAGGTCTAAACTATCCGGAATACAACACTCAGTGACATTTGCTGTGGAGCTTTCTCATGGAAATTTATCCCAAATGTTTAATATGGCACAGTGAACATGATGATAGATCAAGGACTTCAGAAATAGCACAAAAGTAATCCATTGTTTAAAAGTAAAAAAAAACTCCAGATGCTGAAAATCTAAAACAAAAACAGAAAATGCTGCAAAAATACTCAGCAGGTCAGGCCATATCTGTGGGAAGAGAAACAGTCAATGCTTCAGGTCAAAGGCCCTTCATTAGAACCATCCATCTACGACATGCAATTCCTCATTTCAAATCCTATTGCTTTGCAGTATTTGATCCCTTGTAGGCAATGCTTTAATTTCTGGACACATTTAGCTTCTGTGTTCAGCCTTCAGTTATATTTGGTTTGTGATCTTTTTAATCTTTATGCTGTAGATCGTATTAATTATTTACCTATGAAACCCACACTTCCATTAAAAGTATGCTCCAAACTGCACACACAACATGTATCCATCAGAAAGGAACAATGAAAAGTAGTTGTTGAATTTTAAGATTTAAATATACCATGAATGTGGAGATTTTAATTGATCAATTAAGCATGAATTTCAATGCACTCAAAGATCAAATCAAGTGATTTAATGATTTTTACACTTACTTTGGGAACTCCACTTCAGAAATGGACAAGTGATATACTTATTTTTTCATGATTCAATGTTAAAGCCTATTGTTTTATGACATATGCATAAAATTTAATTTGGATGATTCTAGACAGTAAAGCTAAAATCCTGGAGCTTTTATCATCTTCCCAGACAGGGACTCATGTGAAATTCATTAATCATGTCAATACCATCTGACCAAGGGCCAAACTCCATCTTTCGTTTTTCTCTCTAAATGTTTGCAGGGGGAAAAAAAAACTGAATTAAGTTCAGGAAATCCGTGCTTGTCATTGATTTGCCTGAATGG
>JARFYF010000036.1:27523552-27534744 GCA_030265395.1 Rhina ancylostomus
CAGAAAATTGCGCTTTTGTCTTTGGCACAGTAGGTCAAATACACTATTTGTTGGTCATATGTCCTTACCATTGTATCTCTTTTTAAAGATTATCCTATTTAGCCAACATAATACTTTACCTCTTTCCTCCCTCCCCATTGAAAACTTGAGATGAAGTGACATTAGACATGTCAAAACTGCCAAATGTATCAAAGATGGCCACATCTGATTTATCACCATCACTGCTCAGCTGGTCAATAATCAGTTTTAGTAAATCTCATTAAGATCAAACGAGAACATATCCATGGCTGTAGTCCAAAAATAAATATTTCAGTTAACTTCAAATCAAAGTGCATTTTATTATTGCTTATATTCAAGGAAAATCTCCATTTCATTTATTCATACTGTTGATAATAACTGTACTGAGACCAGGTATAACTATTGGCAGAATTATCTGACTGAATTTTTGTAACATGGGAGCTGGTGATTATACCACTTTGTAAAAACAACTCACTCAGGTGATACTGCCAATAATTATATTGGGTCTCAGTACCATTTTTGCAGGGTCACCTCAGAATGCAATACACTCCCCTTTGATTCCAATGCCATACACTTCCCCATCCCACTGCCAAGTCCCCATTCACACTGCCATTTCCCTGATATATCTTCCACCATCTTTTCAGAGAAGCAAGGTAATTCTTTCAGGTTCTTTTTCTGCTCCTTATTATGACTTTTACCTTAGGTTACAGCTTTTTTCAAATACTCTGCTTCAAAGGAGGATTTGTCACTTTGAACAAATTTAATTTGAACTGAAGGAAACAGCAACAAAGAGGAGCTACAACCATGGCCAACAACAAGGAGCGAGTGAGAAAAGTAGCCACATCCTCAGCTGCAACATGAGATTTGCCACGGACACCAATCTAATTACATTGTGTCAGTTTATTACTAGTTCATACTGGAAGATCAATAGATGTCAATTTTTCTTTCTCTATTTCCACTACCTTCAGCTAGAAGTGCCATATACATTCCAGCCTTCTGCTGGTCCCCGCCATCTTCAGCCAATTTGATTCACTCCATGTCATAATCACGAAGCAGTTGAGATCACTGGATACAGCAAATGGTCTGAGAACCAACATTCTTAACGTACTGTTAAAGACATTCTTCAGAGCTAGTTGCACCTCTAGCTAAACGATTCTAGGACAACAATAACACTGGTATCCCTATAAACTGAAAAACTGCCCATATATAAAAAAAATCTCCAAATACAGCTCCAGTAATCTACTCCCATTTGTCAACAAATACTGCTATCAAGTGGCTAATAATCTACACCTAGATTCTCATTTTGGGTTCTGCCAGGATCCTTTCATGACAGACCGCACCACAACCTTGGTCAAAAGATGAATAAAAAATAAAATCCATGGTTCCAAGATAAAAATGGCTTCCTTGAAAATCATAATGTAATTTGACCAAGCAGTATTGTGGAGTCCTCATTAAATGATGTGATTTAAAAACAGACTGAGACCTCTCCAATGGCTGGAATCACACTCTTCTGTTTTACCAGTGATCATATCTCCATCATTAGGACAGATGTGTGCACAATACTGGGTTCTGTTCCATTTATTGTACTGCAGATAGTGAGATAGTTCATGCCTGCATGCACAATACTTAGATCTCATCTTGGGATGATAATTTACATTCATACCACATAATTACCTTCTCAAATAACAGGGAATCAAACCATCTCTCCCAGACATTCACTGGCTTTATCATTATCATTGTCAAATCCTCCACCTTCAGTATCCCGTGTGGCTTATCATATACACACTTACAGCTTCAAGAGCATGTTAGAGGGTAGGTATTTTGTAGCTTTCACTCATCAGAAGTATGGTGCACATGCTTCATTTGTTTGGATGAGTGCAACTCCAATAAGAATTCTCAACTCAATGCCACACAGGATTAAGCAACTTATTTGGTTAGCACTCCATTTTTCAAGTTAAACGTTCATTCCCTTCTCAAGGACGCCCCAAACTTGTCCTCTACCACCTGGAAATATAAAGTCAATAGACACAAGGAAACACCACAATCTCCAGGTCACAGATATTTCCAAGTCTGAATGTCACTAACATTCCTTCATTATCACTGGGTCTAAGTTCCTCACCTAACAACATGTGGGAGTTCACAAAGGCATCTCACCTTCAAGAACAATAAGGAACGGGCAATAAATGCTGGTCTTGCCAATTGCATCTACGTCATGTGTAAGAATAAAATGTGGAAATGTGGAATCAATGTTCCAAGATGATTATGCCAAGCTTTCTTAAGCTATTATCTCACAGTGCAATAATAGGGTTTTAACCTCTGAAGACTAAAATCATTGCTTACAGTCTTATCAACGCCACATGTTCTTTGCTTCAGAACAAATTTAAAAATTGACAGAGAAACTCATGGTCACATCCAGCTTTCATTTGGCAAGTATCCCTTGACACATCCATGAAGTTAATTTCCAGGGCAAAATACTACAGATCATCAATATGAAACATTAAATTTATGCTTCCTTCTCTCCAGACAATAGCCTAGATTGAATTAGGTAATACTGGAGGACGATAAACTATCTTCCAGTATTTTGTAGACCTAAGTCTTTAAGTTATCAGATTCCATCATTAGGCCTATATTACTGCTGATTATGCTAAAGGTTACAGGAATATTTAAGAACTGATATTTTTCTAAGGAACCTGTTGACTATCTACTATTGGCTGTTAAGTTGCATTGTGCACTCTATGGGGGAAAGTTTGGGACGTTATGAAAGTCGCAAAATTTGTGTCCTTCTATGAAGCATAAGCCTAGGTACCAAACTTTCTCAGTACTTATTAAATGATGCCCAGCATTACAATTGAAAAAACAAGTCATCTGACAGATTTCTTCAATTGCCTAGGATCTGAATGACGTGCCTCTTTGAAATGCTGCATTTATTTTATATATGTTAATATCATAACAGGTCAGTTTAAGTTTTGCTCATATAAAGAATTTTCAATTGCCCTCTGAGCATATCTGCAAATCAAATATAGGAAAATATATTGAAATGAATTTTGATGCTGGCATTATGCCAACCAAATCAAAAATCTTGGGCTGCCCCAGGCATTCTGATTTTACATTTCTAGTAAAATACAAAACCGCTGGCAGCTCACACGACCTTCAAATATCAAAGTTTTCTCTGGAAGTGTTGGCCTGCTGCTTTTAGTCAAGAAATAATTCTTTCATGCTGCTTTTGGTTTCGGAAGATGGAGTTTTCATAATGACTATCCAGAAACTTATCCCCAGTCATAGGTACTGAACATGCTGTACAGTTATTGAATGTAAGGGTCATGAGATAGTAGTAATCAGGTAAGTGTACAAGGAGCGATGGAGATTAGGGCCACCACTGTGGGTCTCCGGGGACTGGGTAATCATGGGCGTCAGCTACTAGGAAGGTTGCACATGACAGTGGAGAGTCAGGTGGAAGATTGAATGATCAATGGAGAGTCTGGAGAATGGATGAGGATCAATACCATTGTGTAGAGGGTCAGGTTCATTGACGGTTATGAGGTTAGCATATGATACCTGGGAGGGGTAATCTGATCTAATTTCCCACCAGGGTATTATGTTCCCCACAATGCTCCAAAAGAAAAATGTCCAAACATGAACTTCACCCAGAAAAGGCCAAGTGAATTTCCAGAATGGTGTGACTCAATCTGAAAATTGTTGCAATTATGTTTCACTCTGGAGACATCAATTTTCAGATGCATATCACTGGAAAAATACGTGTGAATTTCTAAGCCCCAATTCCGCATTGCAGATACTTTGCAAATTTCTTTTGGCAGTGTACTTTTCAAATCCAAGATCACTCAAATGGCTGTAATAGGACATACAGTACTCATCTTATTGGTTCAATTTGGCAGCCTGCAGTCCATTTGTAAGAGTGCTGAGAGAGATCAGCAATTGTGAATACTCCCCAAAAGCTTCAAAGAAATAATGCTGTCAAATGCATTATTTTGCTGAAAGCAATCACCAGGCCTGCTTTTAAAACTACATACATTATTACATTGGAAATATATGAATTTTTTCCCATAAGCCAATAAAATTCACAAGTTCCTGTGTAATTCAAAATATTATGAAAACAAAGTTGGAGTATCCCTTTCTTCCACTCTTGATCTTGCACAGCCTCATTTTTTAATGGCAATTCACTTCATAACGTTGATAAGTGATTGCATCACCCCACTCACCAAATCAAAATGCATGTGAAAACTCAAATTTCAGTTGGAGAGGTCAAGGTAATTGTGTACCTGTGTATCTATGCAGAAAATGTTCCTGCATAGGTTAAGGCAGAATAATCTTCTTTATAATCTATTATTCAGGCACCCAAAGTGATCAATGCCCTTTTAAAACAGCTTAGCACAAACTGAAATGGATCAGTTGTAACCATCTATCTCGATTATCAACAGTAAGTTCAATAATGAGCTTGTAATATGATATTTTCCAAATTGATTTTTTCATTCTTCGTATGAAATATCTTTAACTTTTATGATTAGTGCATAAAGGAAGAAATCCTCAGCAGCTGACAGATTTCCATTCTCTATTGTGCATCACAAGAGCAAAGAAGTCAAATCATTAAAATCTGGAATTAGGGCAGGCACTGTAGTATAACGGTTAGCATAACACTTTACAGTGCCAGCAACCTGGGTTCAATTTCCACCGCTGTTTGTAAGGAGTTTGTACGTTCTCCCCGTGCCTGTGTGGGTTTCCTCCGGGTGCTCCGGTTTCCACCCACATTCCAAAGATGTACGGGTTAGGAAGTTGTGGGCATGCTACGTTGGCACTGGAAGTGTGGCGACTCTTGTGGGCTGCCCCCAGAACACTCTACGCAAAAGATGCATTTCACTGTGTGTTTCAATGTACATGTGACTAATAAAGATATCTTATCACTTAGCTTATCTTATAAACATTAGCTGATTAACTAGAGTCCCTTAGATTCAAAATATTATGTAAAATACAGTCATCTCTTGATTTAGTTTATATGAAGATTAGTGGATTTCTTTATTCAGTTAGTCACACATAACTTCCTAATTTTGTGAAATGGGTCACATGGGCAAAATATGCTTAGTCTTTTGCTATCTTGGAGACTCCAACCTTCCTTAATATCAATGGGCTACTTTTACTGCATTTAACTCAAATGGCTCCAATGAACACCAGATTTTAGCAACTAATTTACCAATACTCTGTGCCAGTTTGTTATAAAGCCTTAGAAGGTCTGTCAAATTCTGCATTAACCTTCATATTAATCTACATGTTTAGATATAGGGCATTTCTTTTAGTTCCGTTGGGACAAACCCAATTTATTAATCTACACATTGTTTAAACATCTATTCATGTTTAAACAATGCATAGATAAATAAATTGGGTTTGTATCCCAATGAAACTAAAAATGCCCTTTATCTGGAAAACAGGTAGTCCCACCAGATAAATTTCCAAGGCTGATTTTGATGTCTTGAATATAGCAATGTGCAAAAAGTTCAATTGACATGCAAAAAGAAAACTTGAAACAG
Source organism: Rhina ancylostomus (assembly GCA_030265395.1). Lineage (NCBI taxonomy): Eukaryota > Metazoa > Chordata > Chondrichthyes > Rhinopristiformes > Rhinidae > Rhina > Rhina ancylostomus. The sequence continues at coordinate 27,529,108 of JARFYF010000036.1, forward strand.
TGAAAACTTGAAGCAGTGAGTTGGACTTGGCTGGCAGACTTTAATTTTCTTTTCACTTGATGAAAGGTAACAACCACTGAAACTTTGACACAGCCCAAGTTCACCGTTTTACTCTTTGCAGCCCTCTTAATGTCAGGTTATTTGCTTTACCAGTTCATTTGCATCCCAGGCAGTCTGGTTCAGCAGCAGCGTTGGTGCTTTACTTTCAGCTATTTTCAGAGCAGACAGAGAGTAGCAAAATATTATACAAATACTAATTAACATTTAATCTTGTGATTATCATAGAAATCCCTGGACGAATTACTTTTCTACTCCATAGATGTGTAGTTAACAAAAATGTTCTGTCTTTCAGGTGCTGTCCTGAAATATGGCAAAGACTTTCCTCAGAAATTCTACTTACATAAGAAAACTGGATGTCCACAATTAGAATGAACAAAGAACTTAAAGGGTATAGTACTAACTTTGTGATTACAAAAAACGTATAATCTTTATCCTGTACAAATTATTGTACAGTCAGATGTGGACAAATGTCTACTTCTTTGGATACATTATCTTCAGAATGATGATAACATATTCTTACAAAGTGTGGATGGGATGATAATCAAATGGAGACACAGTGAGAGGTGGAAAGCTTCATCATGAGAACAGATGCGGCACAGATGGAGGAACAGAGAGAAGGAAGTTGCATCCTTGCAAGTGACAGGGTGGGAAGAGGTGTAGTCAAGGCAACTGTGGGAGTCAGTGGGTTTGGAGAAGATGTCAGTGGATAATCTGTCTCCTGAGATGGAGGCAGAGAGATCAAGATAGGGGAGAGAGATGTCAGAGATGGACCAAGTGAATTTGAGGGCAGGTGGAAGTTGATAGTGAAGTTGATGAAATTGCTGAGATAAACAGCATAACCAAATGAACTGATTTATATTGGATGGGGATGAGTTTTGTGGGTAAATATGCAGCTGAATCCATGCCAGCAAGCAAAAAACATTCAAAACATCCCTGCTGTCATGTTTCTGGTTCTTGATGTTGAACAGGCTTGACAAAGTGGTGACAGTGGGAGGGGCTGGTAAGTGGGTCAGTTGCTGGTAGTTATAATGTTCTGTCTTGATCACGATGGTCATTGCCTGACTTTTGTGATGTATGATGGCCTCGCTGTTTATCAACTCAAGCCTAGACATTGTTGAGATCGTGCTTCTTGTTGGATGGATTTATTAATTACCAGAGGAAATATAAATGGAGATAAAAAATGAAATCAAAAATGAATAGCCTCTCTTCTGAACTTATGATGGAAGGAAATTAACTGATGAACTGGCTTATGATAACTGAGTGGTGGGCATAACTTCGAAGAACTTTGACAGTGATGTTCTGGGGATTAAATCATTGTCTTTTAACTTGGTATGATTCCAGCCAGAGGACAAGTATCCCCCTCATCTAAATTGACTTCAGTTCTACCAGTAATTTTGCCTTAAGGACAAGGGATATTACTCTCAGTTGTTATCTGGAAATCCATGAGCCCTGGTTAGGACTGAAGCTATAATGACCTGGAGAAACACACAAAGGCACCGGAGGAACTCAACAGGTCAGGCAGCATATATGACGGGAAATGGACAGTCAACTTTTCAGATTGCCCTGTGTTTTGTGGGTAGATTATACCAGATCTAGGGTCACAACTAATCGTGGATCTGCCAGACTGTTAACAGATCCCATAACCAATGTTGTTTCCAGTACATAAAATAATTTCTTGATACTACATAGAATTCATTATTTACTAACGTCTCAGATGGTGGAGTTCTAAGGATGACAATCTGGATTACCACTGGCTGAAGATAACAAGAAATACTCCAGCCTCCTCATGCTGAAGATATGGTGAACTGTTGGAAATGGAATTGTTCATGGAACCTTTTTCTCATGTTTTCCATATTACTCACTACCATTCCTGGCTGGATGTTGAACAGTTCCAGGGTTTCGATCTGATTGATTTGTTGTGGGATCAATTAACTATGTTGATAGTTTGCTGCTTCCATCGTTTAGACTACTGGAGGAGGCTTATTTTCAGGTTTGTCCAGAGCTTTCTGGGCACATGCTTCTATGCTGCTTATTGAGCCAGGTTGGGCACAATATTTTGATGGAGATGGAGGAGAGAGGGATACAGTGGTCTATGATATTAAAGATTCTGATTTCATTCTGAACTGATTTCATACAGCTGAGTGGCTTGGTGGGTGGCTGAAGAGGACATTCAAAAGTTGACCTCACTGGCGCCCTGGTAAGGACAGCAGGGGATACATCAGAGTTAATTATTAATTTTCAAAATGAAATGAAATTAATGGATATTTTATTAGATGCATTAACACACTGAAGGAAATTGGAGGAAATATATTAGTTCTAGTTCTTAATTTTCCAATAAAATTATTTCAATGGATGCTTTATTGGATCCATTAATTCAATGTTTTTAATTCAAGCCAACTGCTTCCCTTTTGCCCTTATTTTACACTAATAGGTAACTTTCAAGACCACATGAACTGCCGCTCTCAATATTGTCCCATGTTATTGTTTAGAATGATAACATGTTGACAATATTTGAAGGAAAGCAGGTACGGTAGTGTAGAGGTTAGTGAAATGCTTTACTTCGCCAGTGACCTGGGTTCAATTCTGGTTACCGTCTGTAAGGAGTTTGTACATCCTCCTTGTGTCTGCGTGAGTTTCCTCTGAGTGCTCCATTTTCCTCCCACATTCCAAAGACATATGGGTTAGGAAGTTGTGGGCATGCTATGTTGGCACTGGGAGCATGACGACACCTGTGGGTTGTCCTCAGAACACTCTACGCCAAGGTGCATTTCACTGTGTGTTTTGATGTACATGTGACTAATAAAGATATATTATTTCACAAATAATCTGAAAAAATCTGTCTCAGTCTTAATCTTGAAATTTTTAATCCCCCTAATAGAAATTATAAAGTCATTATCATTCAAATTGTCATGAGAGAATTTTTTTCTAATCCCAATTAAAGCCATTTTACCATGGATCATTGGTGCCATGGTATCAGACTCTGTACACACTAACAAGTTGAAGGACATCCCTTATGGAAGGAAACCTACTGTCTGTACCCCACCTGACCTGATGTCCCCAGCTGCTGTTTTGGTTTTATTTCAGATGCGTGGCTGGAGTCAGTCTGTGCAGGACAGGGTACAGACATAAGCTCAGTCTGAATCCAGCTGTACCTCAACTTTCCTTGAACAATTCTAATTCCACGATCATATCAAATTGATAGAAATTATTTAAAAAAGAGTCACTGTTGTTTTACAAAGGGTCGAGCAACAGCCAATATGTGCACAACAGACTTGAACAAGTGAAACAGGATGTGATAATTAATTGGCCTATTTTTCTTTTGTGGTATTTGAGGTAAGAAAACTGGACAAAAGTCATCAATCACTGGACATCTTGCATCCACCTGCGAGGTAGATGATGCCTGTAAATAGAACTTCCGAAATGAATCACTGTAATTGATTCAACTGACCTGTTTAAATACTTGAATCGATTTTAAACATCAAACATTTGGTTTAGAATTGTAATAAATCATAGAAAACCAAGAACTGCTGGAAATACACCAGCTTGGGAAGTAGATATGGAGCTGGAAAGGTGAATTTTGAACAGTAACCCTACCCACTCTCCACTGAAGCTACGTGACCTACCAACTTGTTCGCAGGTTTTGATTTTGTTTCAGACCTTCAACAGATTACTTTTATTCTATCAAATGAAGAAAGACTGATTCTTGGCTCATTTAAATTACTTATTTTAAAAATTTTAATGAGTCTAATGTGACAGCAAAGTAAGTAAAAGCACATTTATCAACAATGCTTCCTCGGCTTAGAAGTCGATTTTTCACAGATGGATTTTAAAATCCAAATCCTGTCTTTCTCCAGATGTGTCCTGGAAAAAATACTTTTGAAACCATCTGTGTTCTCAGCTGAAATTTAATTGATGCACAAACATTTGGGAAAATGCTCTTAACACACGATACACAGAGAACAACAATTAATTCCATTAAGATACGAGCAACTACATTATACTGAAATGTAGCCAGCATATTGGATGAGAAAACTATCTGCAAAAACCCAAGTATTTAACTGTGTTTAAATAGAATCAATCAAAAACATGTTGTTGGAGATATAATAACTGAACCCGCACAAGATAACAAAAATTGCCTTTGTGATATTTAGAATTCAGGTAATAAAATTATATAGAAATATAAAAAATAGAAGCAGGATTAGGACATTTGGTCCTTTGACATCATTCAGGGTGCTCACCTTTTTCAATACCATAAGGCTTCTCGATCCAATACAATTTAAATAAGATGCTGCCATTTTGTTTTTCTTTCTGAAGTAGATAATTTCAGATTTATCCACCTTACTCTGCATCTGCCATGTTTTCACTCACTTGCTCATCTTGTCTAAAGTGCCTTGATGCCTCCTCACAATTCACATCCCAACCTAGTTGAGCGTCATTTGAAATCTTCAAAATAATGCATTCTGTTCCCCTTATCACATTATTGATGTATATTATGACTAGCCCAAGCACTGGTCCCTGCAATTAGTTATTGCTTTCCACCATGAAAAAGGCCCTTCTTCCTCCTGTTTCCTGTCTGTCAACTAATTTTAAATCCACTATATGGGACCTTATCAAAGGTCTTCTGGAAAATCCAAGTACACTGCATCTACTGGTTTTCCTTTAACTATTCACCCAATTACATCCTCCAGTAGAGACACAAGAGACAAGACGCTGGAATCTGGAGCAACAAACAATCTGCTGGAGGAACTCAGTGGGTTGAGCAGCATCTGCGGGAGGAAAGGAATTATCGATGTTTTGGGACAAAACCCTGCATCAGGACTTCCAGTAGGACTGCCAAACATGATTTCTCTTCCAAAAATCCATGCTGACTTTGTCGAATCCATTTGTTCTTTTCCAAGTGTACTGTTATTTCATCCATTAGAAAAGTCTGCAGCATTTTCATCACTACTTATGTTGGGCTCTTTCCTTCCCTTTATAAACAGTTGGCTGATACCTGCCACCTTCTAATCTGCAAAACTATTCCACAACCTATAGAATTCTCAAAAACAACAACCAATGCATCTATTATTTCTTCCACTTTACTCATGCTCAAGTCTTTCCTCACAACCAGAAAATAAAATAATTTTAAACATCACCAGGATTTATATAAATTGCAGCCAATTATTACCCACAACTTCAAAGGACAAACAAACATCTGTCAAGACTGAAAGTATATCACTGGGCATCACCAAAAGTTTGGCCTGTCAAGTTTGTCACCTGGATAATCTTCACTACAGGCAGATTGTTTTAGACTGAGAACACTCAAATAAATGTGAAAATTTTCATTCTTCAATTGCATTTTTGTGGACTTTAGGAAATCAAAAAATGGATGCAACAGAATTTTTTTTCCATCTCTGCTTTTACGGGATATTTTATTAGGAGATGCTACCAAAGATGGACGAAGCTTGCATTGAAACATCACCATTAGTTTGAAAAATACCAGTGTACTGGATTTTATTGCATAGTTCATAAAACTCAATTTTGCTGTAACTGAAAATACATCTCAGAAGTATGTTGCATCTTTTAAATGACTGAGAG
>JARFYF010000036.1:27541108-27552017 GCA_030265395.1 Rhina ancylostomus
AAAGCCCTGAATTCCAATCAATCGAAAAAAAAGTAATATCATTGAAGATGCCTTGACTGTTCAGCATTATGAGATAGGGAAGTTACTGCTGTAAAGGTGTTCTATGCAAATCAGAAGGTCAGCATCTAGCTTAGGTGCTGGAGAGTCAAGTGTCTCAGGTCAGAAGTTCAGTCGATATAAATTAGTGGCACAGTGAGTGAGATAGCACTTTTCATCTGCATTACTCTCTCTATTTCAGGTTTGTTTGTAGCATTCAAAACCATACCTTGCTTTTATATACTGTGTACATATTAAAAGTTTAAAGAGTGTGCATAAAGCAAAAATGAGCATATTGAAATCACTGAGAAACAGTCAAGAGTCTGTAAAGGTAACTAAAAGTCTAGTTGGGAAGGTTTCATAAATTGTGAAATCAGCAAGGCAAGTAGTTCAGGGGATTTCAGATGAATGAAGACTGCAAACACAGATGGTCTAACGCATGTCAGAGTCAAAAAGGCAGAGGGTTCATTAGTTGTTTTAAAATTTATGATGTAGTAAATTGATATAGACTTCCTTTGTAGCATTTCTTTTAATTTTGAGGGCCTGAATAACAAATTTTCAAATTTGCAAATACCTTCATAGGGACGAGGTGTAATCTTTTGTGTAATTCATTTAAATTGTTGCATTGAGTTGTGAGGGAGGATTGTTTTCTCATTAAATGGATAACGATGAGATTTTTGTACTGATAGCAAAATACGGCTGCATTCTGAAAATCTAACTTTACCCCTGCTCCTGCAAGTAAATCCAAAGAGTCATCTTTTGAATTTGTTGCATTATTTTTCATTAAGCAATGCTCATAAATCAGTTCGGATCAAGCAATACAGATCCCTCTTCAAATAAAAGCCTTCCAAGTGATATGAATTGACTTAGCATCAATTTTCTACAAGTGGATGACTCCACAGAAGAAAAATTACATCTTTTTATTGCTTTGAGATTATGATCAAGTTCTTCCAGTTAGCTGACTCTGCTTATACTGCACTGTACCTTTGCATTTCTTTGGAAGTATACAAACTACCTTAACGGTATCAATATCTTCTACACAGGATCATCATTTAGAATTGTCATTAAATATTAGAGTTTGTCTTTCATTATTAGTTTAATACTAAACTGAAATCTATGCAGTATACCTGATATCATATTTGTTGTTTTATTCTGATATGGGATGTGGCAGTCTTTGGGAAGGCCAGCATTCATTGCTCTAATATATGCCTCAGTATTAAACTTGTTTGATAACCTGCCTATGAACTACCTCAGGACTCTGCAACATATGCCCATTCCAGTTGGAATCAGCCTGCTGCCTGGACTTGTCACCCAGAATCCCCGCTGGCCAGCGCTCGCCTGTGTCAGATGTGGAGGGTGGATTGAGCTGAGTCTCAGACTCGAGGAGACATCAGGCACCGAAGCATCTTGGCACTCCTGGACGTGAAGCAAAGCTGGGGGTCTTTTACTAAAATTTGTTCAGGTTTTTATAAATTTTAAATGTCCTTTATGTTCAATCATATTTAGAAACTAATACAATGGATGTACTGTAAATGATTTTAATGTATAAAAACTCATGCATTGCTGAGAAATAATCAAAACATTAAAATAAGTAAAACATGAGTTAATGTTTCCCTCCTAGTCTCAATTCAGCTCCAATCCTACACTGATCTGATGGTCATTGAATCGGAAAGGCATTTTCCCCAGTGAAATGCTGGAAGGCGCCAGTGACAGAGTGGAGTGACAGATGAGCCAAACCCTGTCACTTGGCTCAACCTGGACATAATTCTAGGGAATGGCCGAATGCCGGTGGTTCTCTTCCGAACTGTCCATCACAGCCTGGATGATTCTGGAGGTTATTAAAGGTTCTATAGACCTTTATTTCATTTATTAGTTGTATCCAACACTTGGAAATTATTTGCAAATAGAAATAATATAAGACATTTTGACTATATTACAATGATTCCCAAGACATTCATCCAGTCAGATATTCCAAGCAGTAAGGAAACCTTGATAATAGTTTTTGACAAATTGCTTCTTATTAGCTCATTTTCCTTGCTATTAACCATGCAAATATTAAAATCCCACATCAATTAGTATTCTAAGTATTGCTGAGAAGAATCATTGCAGTTTTTACAGCAATAAACATTAAAAAGAATGGTGATATGCAAGGAAACATTCACTTGAATACCTCATAAATAATAAGTTAACATATTTCACTAATAAGCAAGCATTGAATAGCATGCTTCACAGGCTCTAATTTCAATGTAAATGGTGATAATCTAAGGGCTTTTTCAGTCTTGAGATATGGAGTTGCTGACGAGGCTAGTGTTTACTTGCTCATTCATAATTGAGAAAGTGGTGGTGAGCCACCAATTTAAACTACTACTGTCCATGAAACGAAGTTACACATAATTGCTGTTAGGAAGAGGCTTTCAGAAGTTTAACCCAATAATTGTGAAGCTACATTGATGTACACCCCATGTTATGATGTGAATGATCTGGAGAGAAAATTGGGAATGATGGCATTCCCATGGTCCTGCTGTCTTTTAGCCTTCCCGGAGATGATGATCAGAGGTTGAGGAGGTGTTGTCAAAGAGCCCTTGATGAGTTGCTGAAGTCCATCATTCACTTGGGTCAGAATGCAGCCTCAGTGAGTTGCTGCTGGAGAATGTGAATTCACCTGATAAACAGAATTATGATTCAGCAGGGGTTAAATCGCATAACCAACAAAATATGGTGCAGAGATTTCGATACGCGATTAACCTCCACCTTGCACTGTGATGCTAAACAGTAAGAAGTAACATGCCTGCTCATTTGAAAACTAGCTGTGGCTAGTCATGCTGTTCATTGTCTGGATGCATCAACAGAGGGCCAGTGTTATGAGTGAGTGGCACCAGTTAAAGCTTACCTCTACTGCTTAATGCCAGTATGGACCTCTTAACCAAGAAGCTCACTGTGGTTGGAGCAGATGCTGGAAGTGAACTAGACCAGCAAAACATATAAGGATGGCACACCAAGGGAGAACACCTTTGCTGGACATGGCAATGAATGCCATAATGGATGGGTGTACATAGGTGGATTGTTGGGGAGGGTTGCTTGTCAGGAAGTCTCCAGACAAATATTCAAAAGACAGAGGGATGAGAGAACTGTAAAGAATGTTTTGAGGAACTCCTGCATCGATGTCCTGGAGCTGGAAAGATTAGCCTCTAACAACCTCAACTATTTTCGTATGTCACCAGTCATTGGGTGATTCTTCCCCTTGATGCGTAATGACTTCAGTTTTATCAGAGCTCTTTGGTGCCATATTCACTCAAATGTTCCCTTGATGTCACAGAAAATCACCCTTGCCTCACCTCTGCAATTCAGCTCTTGGGCCCATATTTGGACCAAGGCTGTGGTGAGGTCTGGTGTTGAGTCATCCTGCAAGACCCAAATTGAGCATCAGCGAGCAGGTTATTGGTCACTAGGTGCCAATTAAAAGTATTATCAATGATACCTTCCTTCACAATAACAATGACTGAGTATACAGGTCGGGCAGCAATAGGACTATAAGGTAGAGAAGATGAGGGCATGTTCTCATTTGACTTCACACTTGCCACCACCAACTCAGATCATGACCAGCCTAATTTATTGGATTGCACAGACTCAGAAGTGCACAAGGTGAAACGGGAAGGCAACAGGGAAAGAGAGCCCAAATTGGAAAAATGCCTTTCAGTGGAGGACAGATGAGAACTTTAATAAGGCAGCCTACAGAATGTGACAAATGGATATACACAGTGAAATGCTTGGTCCATTGGAAATTTGCGAGAAATCACATAGACAACATTAAAGAGAATGGGGGAGTATAGCACCATCTTGGCAGAAGAGTTAGTGTCGAATTTTGAGCCAACCCTTCTCAATAGAAAGTGGTGGCAACTCCATTCACACTCTTGTTGCCCAAACCATAATGCAGTATTGCTAGAAGATGTCACAGTTCCAATTGCAGGACAAGCAACAGCCACCCATAATATGGATGGTGCAGTGGAATTTCAGACCAGTATCATGCAATGCCATCTTGCTACCATGCAAGCAGACTGATACCATCGCAGATAATAACTGGAATGTGCAAAGGGACTTGAAGGATCTCATAACAATCCACAATCTGATCCCCAATAGATGACTAAGACATCTGAGGCCCACAGTATTGTCAGTTGGTGCCTGGAGCTTGAGCTGTTTGCCCCTCTCAAGAAGACAGAAATCAGCGATCCTTCCTGCCTTTCCAAGCATGGCTGTCACCCAGACAGGTGCTGCCCATGTTAAAATGGTTCAATTTACAGCTAGATTTTCTTGGATCAAAATTGCTCAAGATCTTCCCTTGTGATCTCTAATTGCCCACACAGCAGATCTTTCACCTGGAATGTTGCAGCGACCGGAGTGACATTGTGTGGGAGCATTCGGCAGGTATCAAGGATGACCAGATGACTGGTATGATTTCATTTTTTAAAATTCAGTTTGGAATGCTTATTTTGCAGTGAGTTTTATTTTGAATGGCCAGGCAGCAAAGGAAAAGTAATAGCTGGATTGGGAAAAGAAAATAGTACCAACCTGTTAATGAAATGGAAATGAGAGAGTATCGCAGGCAGGTATGTTATTTATGGGTGATCAAACTTATTTCCCACTTCCTTCTCCTCCTTCTCTTCACAAAGGAAATGAGGCAAATGTTGCCCCTTCTATTGGTGAGGTTGTGCAGTATGTAGCAGGTGATCAAAATGTTTTGCTTATTACCCATTCTGCCAAAAAACTCATCAATTTGCATAAACAATAAACCCAATCCATTTCTGCATTCCGCTGCCTCAAAGTTTCTCTGTCATTGGCCATCAAAACTATAGCACTCCTTCTACATGGAGTACTGCATGGCTCCTTCATAGCAACAAGAATCATCATTTTGACATGCCGATGGTCCAGTCTTTACCATCTTTTATGGCAGCATGGCAGCCTCTGTATGTATGTAGCCACGTGTGTGTACATTGTTATCAATGGATGGATCTTGCCATCCAGTTGCCTCCCTTTTGTCTGCTACAACAGCTCAAATTCAACTGAACTGCACTCATGCAGAATGAAGGTATTGCGACAACTATCAGACTATCATGCATCGATATGTATGATTCACTGCTTTCAGCTGCACTTTGACTGGAATCTCAGTGTGCCATGTCTTTTGGTTCCAGTACAATGCAGAGCTAACATATTTTGCACACAAAATAGGTTGCATGCAACCAAAGACAGGCCATTCCAGGAGGAAGCCTGCAATTCCAGCAAAGCTCTCTCTATGCCAATCTCTTGAAAGAACAAATGAAATGGAATGAGCTCCCTTTGAATACAGAGCCTCAGTTGCTTCTCTTGTGCAATTCTCTAGTGGAGGTTTACTATGAGATGTTGGAAGCAATTTGGAAGAAGTTAGATGCATACTATTCATGTACATCATCACCTTGTCAATATTGTCTTTGCCCTGCTTTGAAGTTGCCCTCAGACTTGCAGTTTTTGGTGAGGATGCCACAGATGTCACATACATATGTACCTGGAAACTCATTCCCTGTTGATTGTGCTAAAATTATTACATGGTTGCATCAATACAATGGATTCAGCCTCTAAAATCCATTTTCTTGACTTCAATGGATTGAAGTTGAGAGGCACATATCAAGTTGATGCAGCAATATAACATCTTACTGCTACCAAAGGGAATGGATTTCTTGGCAACATTAGCTTGGAGAATTACTTCTTGAGCACTCTAAACATATCTAGCCCCTTGCTGATAGCCCTTCACTCACTCCTCTCCCCCAACAAATTGTCCCGTGTAACTAATTACCTCCAGCCCTAATGTTTTGGTGAGCATCCAATGATGCCTATAATGTCCTCAACTCCTTTCCTTCTCCAATTTTTATATGCTATGCAATAATATACAGTTCTTGATAAAATTTGAAGCACTTTTTTCAGGTTGATATAAAATTTGAAGCACTTTTTTTTCAAATTGACATCTATCAAAAAATAAAACACTTCTTGATGGAGGTCAATAGGCTTAAGGAAGGGAGCATTAGTTTATGGCAGGACTAAATTCACTTCCTTTGAATGTAAAAATTTTAGTTGGATTCAATCTTCTACTTTCTCCTTATACAACTGGATGTTAAGGAGCCTCCATCTCTGCCCACTATGGAGCTTAATTAAGAGTGAAACTGACATACAATGTGGTTTCACACAGAACTTGTTTACTCTGATTGCCAAGGAATCACAAGTATTCCAGAAGGCAAGGGATCTCACATTGCTTTTTCATGCTGGTCCAGTTGCTGCAAAGCAAGAATTTGACACTTTGGTATTTTTGTTTGGGACTTGTATTAATCAGTTGTCAAGATAGGCATGTAACCACTAATCTTGCACCTTGTGAACATGGGTGTTAAAGGAGACTATGGTGTGGTTTCACCCTTGTAATTGAAACCTGTTCCTGTCACTGCTCAATATTTATAATTTTCCATGGTTCATTGTGTAAAGGAAGCAGAAATCTGTCATCTTTAAAATGGGTAAAAGAATACAGAACAGCTGGACAGTCTGCCCAAATTGTCACTGAAGTTGATCCCCTTTTTAGTTTGCTTCAGTCGTGCATGCTGCAGTGTCTAAAACATATGAGTGAGTGAAAGCTCCTCATTTTCTTGCATACTGCACCTGGATTTAAATCCTTGGATACACACCCTCACAATTTCATCATGACAGACTGTCAAAAATCATCCCACTTAATAATGCATTTCCTTGTGGTGTAACTAGGCTCACCAATTAAAAGAAAAAGGTGTGCAGAGGTGATGGAGGTATCAATTCCTCTCACAGCACTGGGATGCATTTAACTACATTTTTTTAAGAAGTCATTTTGAAGTAATGTTACTGCCAGATTTTAATTTGCCTCTTCATCCAAGGGCATGCACAGTGATGTGCAAGGATCTGGTGTAAAGACAGTAATCTTCATATTCTCCTGCACAGCTAGGCAACCTGCTGTGATCTGTTGAAAGTTAGGCTTTTGTTTCCATCATGTTAAAAGAAGAATGGAAATGAAGCAGCACACAGACATTTTTGGTGGGACAAGTATCAGCCAGTTTGAACATGGTGACACAAAAAGAGCAATTGGTTATTAATGCACCTGATCTATTGTTGATTAAGAATATAAGTTAGCTATGTTCTTGTGAGGTCTTAAGTACATTCCCAGTCTTTCATTGCTGAGACAAATAGTAAAACTATCTTTGTAGATGAATGATGCAGTTCAATATCTATTGGAATTAATTGTAGCTTATCCCTTCACGAATTGCATGTCTGAAACTTGTTCCATATCAAACTTTCATCTCAGGTTTATCTGCTGTATATTCACAACATTGCACCTTACTAGATATTGGCTCCACTGTATTCATGGATTTTTAATTAAATTTTAGTTTGGCTTCAAAAGACAATAACGTGATCCAGACGTGTTCAGTAGTAACAATTCTATGATTAGACAAATGTTCAGGGTCCTGTATATTTGTGTGTACAACAACAAGGAGGGAGTCATATCATTTTGCAAGTGGCTCTAGAGGTGTCCTGCATTGGGAAATACAAATATAAGTGGCAAGTTTTACACTATTTCCCCTTACATTGTAGGGTCTTTATTCAATGAATATTAGTCTGCAAATGTATTCCTGTTCAACAACTGTGCATCTTAAGTTATATATTGGTACATGTGTGCAATTGACCATCTGAGATATATTTTAAAATTATTCCTTTCAGAAGAATGGCTGTAAACACTACAAATGCAATGAAGCTTGATTCCAATTGGATGGACGGTTTAACTCTTCCAGGATGAATATCAAAATTGAAATTTTTTGGTCTTCTGCTCTTTGACAAAGTTTTCTAGTTTTAGGAGTACATGTCCCCGGTATTTTTCCTACCAAACAGAACCACCACAAATTACACCAAATTGAATTTAATTTGCTTTAACTGTTTAGCTTATGAGCATATTCTTATTTTCATATTGTACATATTGCAGCTTCAAGTTCCTAGGCATCAACATCTCAGTGGATTTATCCTGGGCCCAATACATTGATGCAATCACAAAAAAGGCATACAAACAGCTCTACTTTGTTAGAAGTTTGAGGAGATTTGGTATGTCACCAAAGACTCTTGCAAATTTCTGTGGATGTTCAGTGGAAAGCATTCTGACTGGTTGCATCACAGCCTGGTATGAAAGATCCAATTTGCAGGATTGCAAGAAGCTGCAGAGGGTTGTAGATTCAGCCAGCTCCATCACGAGCAAAACCCTCCCCAACATCGAGGACATCTTCAACAGGTGGTGCCTCAAGAAGGCAGCGTCCATCACTAAGCACCTCCACCATCCGGGACATGCCCTCTTCTCGTTACTAGCATCGGGGAAGAGGTACCGGAGCCTGAACACCCACACTCAATGCTTTAGGAACAGCTTCTTTCCCTCCACCATCAGATTTCTGAATGGTCCATGAACCCATGAACACTACCTCATTATTCCTTGTTCTGCACTATTTATTTATTTTGTGATTTATAGTAATTTTATGTCTTTGAACTGTACTGCTGCCGCAAAACAACAAATTTCACGACATATGTCAGTAATAATAATTCTGATTCTGCTTTTGCAAAATGATCCTCAGATTGGTATCATTTGAAAAATTTAACACTATTTGTGAGTTTAATTCATTCATATATTTGTTCCCAGAACTAGTCTCTATGAAGCTCCACTGACCACTTTCTTCCAAGCTGAAGAACACAGGTTAAATTCTACTCTCTAGCTCTGATTGGCAGTTGCCTTTCAGTTCTCTGTGTTACATAATGTAAACCATACTAAAGAAAGTTTGAGTCCTTAGGATTCAGAATTGTATTCTACACTGAATGAAGAGAATTGAATCTAAGAATTATGATCCGACTCTGACAGCCACCTAAATGTTTTATTTTTAATATATAAATGGTTCTATTAATCTCATGTGATTTGTTTATACACTCATTAGGGTGGTCCAACATGTTGGTTGGCTTTTACCTGATATTTTTGTAGTAATACGAGTGGTGACTGGCAGTCCAAATCCTTTTACTGTGCTCGCTCTGATTGTGAAAGAGTACGTTGTGCCTGGATAAAGCCCAACAAACAAATGGTGGGTCTCATTCCGTTGTTTGAATACTCTCCCTCTTTGGTTGGAAAGCTCCACATTTGGGTCAAAGGAACCAGCAGCCTTATAGGTTATCTGGAAAGAAACAAAAGCTACTATTATGAACTGCAGATGACACAAATAAAATGGTCAATTTTATTGATGGTCAATTTACTGTTTAGAGCATTCTGAAGCAATGACACCAATTCTGCTATTTTATTCATCTGGTCCTTGATGCTCACAAAGAAATTTGATTGCCTGTGAATGAGCCCTTTACAGTTGCCACTCACAGTAGTGCTCCTAACATTCAGGCATTGAAAGCCAGGGTCTATGATTTATTTAAATTGTGGCCTATTTCCAAGCTTGCTGCTATCTATATCTAATCATTGATATAGATCACAAATGAACTGTCAAGTTATTACAACTGGCACTTCCTACTGGCACCTTGCTTGCCTTTCACATAATAAAAGAATATGAACATGTTAATTTATGAAGATAGAACACTTTTTCCGTTCTTCTTGATATACATCTTTATTCTAATTTCTCTTTATTGATAAAAAACACAAATCAGGCAGCAGGTATAATATATCACCTCATAAAATCTCTACATATAATCTTTTCATGAGATGTTATGATATAATCACTTTTAAGCACATTTTATCTCAAAATCAATCATGGTATAATAAGATTACATTTTTGTTGGAGCTTGGAATTACTGTTATAAATAAAATGTGTTCGGTATACCATATATCCTGTGATGCTGAAGATATGATGATATTCTATGGTAATGGCATGCAAGAAACCATTGAAAGATGGACAAAAATCATGAGTAAACATGAGGATTCATATTTTCAAATATCCTGGTGCTGTTACTAGTAACAAGAAGAGTAGTGTGTATTTGCTATATCTACTCATTGCTTCTGTTGCACTTGATTTTCAAGTCTCAAGAAGCTAAATATTTATTTCTCCATGACAGGATATCGCTGCTTGATTTCTGATATGGTGCTCAGCAAAAGACACCATTATATTAAGATGTAATGTCCTAGAGAGCGTATAGAAAACTGCAGAACAGCAAACAAATGCTTTCATTTGTCCATCAATATTTATGAAATAAGAAACACAAAAGTACTGTAATGAAAGTATAAATTATAATGTGACAAATTTCAGTACGTCTATAGTTTAGAAATGTTCCTTTGAAAAAGAAAAGCACTGCTGGTATATCAGTGGCTGAGCATAAATGCAACACTCACTCATGGCGATTCTTGAAGGAAAATGTCATACCACATATAAATGACAGGGTATTTTACAAAGAATATATGTGTGAAATATTATTGTGCTAAGAATATTATTAGTTTCTCAGAAAACAAAGTCAGGTTCAATATTTTATGGTTCTATTTTTCACATTGCTTCCTTCCAAATGTGTTTTAATTTTTGACTAAATTGGACATTATTTAAAATGGCCAAAGAACTAACAATGAAACAAGTGATGTTAATGGCCTTATTTGGAGTATGGTTCCAGCCTGTGTTCCCTGTGTTCAAAGGCCAAGTTCTGAATGTTGCTTCTATGAATTGAAATAGCATCAACAATTTTATCCTGAGGTGAGATGATGAGGGTGAATTGCATTTCATTGTCTAAAAGACAAACACCCAGAGCCTAAAGCTATTAATGATAAATAGTATCAGATGTATTCTTTGTTAAAGTTATTTTAAGTAAAATTAGTTCAAATAGGTTTTAA
>JARFYF010000036.1:27618724-27631387 GCA_030265395.1 Rhina ancylostomus
TTGAGTGTTACTGGAAATCAACGTTGAGGACATCAGGTTGGAGACTCCCAAGGTGGAATATGAGGTGTTGTTCCTCCTACCTGATAAAGTACTTAAATGCCTTGGCATTTCCTTACGTTGTGGAAAGCACGAAGTAAATAAAAGTCTTTCTTTGAATATATTGATAATGTCTCATGGGCAGGAATGTTTTTAATGATACTCTGCACCTTGCAAAACCAGGAAGACAAAAGCTACTGTGGCCTCGGGCAAATTGCACAGAATGATATTCAGACCTCAGTTGGTGAAGCATTGAAGGATTAAGGAATAAACTGCTTTGTTCAATACTGCCATCATAGTTTGGAAGGATCCTGAAGCATATATGCCTGTGGTCATTTTAAAAGACATAGGCCAAGCTGTGCTAACGGCAGATTTATAGAGGGTATGTCAGCAGATGATACAGGAATCAGCACCTTGTTGTTGCAACACCTCAGGTATTGCAAAAAAAAAAATTATATCCAGGTAATTAGGTCTGGGACACTCTGACGTGGGAGCTGTCAAGTTTGTGTGCAATCCCTGTCAACCCATAGTACTGTGCAATAAAAGCAAGAAGATATTAACTGTTCAAAAAATAAATCTCATAATGCTAACTTGGGTGTATCATTGGCCAGACAGATTTAAACTGCTCCTTTTTCCTTCCTAGAAAAATAGTAGATTCGAGATAAATTCATGCATAGTTGTAAATTGTAGTCACTGTAATCTTGCTGTATGAACATTACATCACAGTAACTGAATAATCTTGGAAAGCTCCAGATTTCCTTCACCTGGTTTCTGGATGAAAATTGACTTTTTCTTGTGGGTAAGAATGAAGAAACTAGACCAGGCCAATGAACTTGACATCCAATGAAAAACATCAGAAACTGCCCCACAGAGAGGGAAGATTTCAGTAGAACCTCCATACAGCAAATTTCACGTTTGACTGCTTCTTCTGCCCATACTATTTTTATGTTTGCAATATTTTAAAAGAAGTTAACAGCCGTGTAAAAATACAGCATACATATGAATATAATACAATCTTCCCACAGGAAAGAAGAAATAAAATAGAATTAATATCTTGTCCTAAAACTTGTCAGGTTATCCCAACTGAATACAAAGTTACAACCCACAACTAATGGTACCAGGATGACTTCACCTGTCTGCCAAATGTTGTCTACGAAAAATCACCCCACAATGATTTCAATGACAATCAAATGATCCCCAGTAAAGTGGCAATGTACCTCACGAACTCTAATCTAGTGTATTTCTCAGATAATCAGCACAAAATGACTTTAAGATCTTATGCTTTCTGTACACTCTATTGTCTGGGTCGTGTTGTGCATTGACAGGGAAAATTCCAGCATCATTAACATTATTTCGCAAAACTGAGAGCAACTTCAGGATTTTCACATGTGCATTTTCAAGTGTGGAAATTGCTGCCTTCCTTCAATACAAGATTGTTGTTTTCAGTCTGATGTTGATGGAATTCAACAAAGAAATGAGATTCTGGACAACAGGAGACTGCAGATGCTGGAATGTGGAGCAACAAACAAGATGCTGGAGCAACTCAGAGGGTCAGGCAGCATCTGTGGAGGGAAACTGACAGTTGACATTTCGAGTCGAGACCTTTCACCTGACCTGAAATCTTCACTTGAACCTGAACCTACTTAACAGAGGGAACTCATTCTGAGAATCTGCACCAGGTCCAAGACTATTTTCACACTAATTTTAATGGAAGGGAATGGAAAGAACTGCCAATTTTAAAAAAGACTTCCCTGTGGCTTATTAATATAAGGCTTCTGAGGATTCTTTCAAAGACTTCAGAGTTAAATTATCTAATATCTTATTAAATTGTGTAAAAGCATTTTAAATTTTTAATAAATTTGAATACTTTGGAAACATTACTAACATTTAAAAATATTAAAGCCTGAGCAGTTTCAGGCAAGTCTGGAGGGGTGACTTAGTGTGGACTGAAATGTTTTACAACTTCATAGATAGAGCTGGTCTTGGTCCCCCTCAGGAGGCCACTCTTATTTCCACAGGGGGAAAAAGTGTCAAAAGGGAATGCTGCAGAAAAAAAAATCTCATATTTTTATCTAAATTCATCCTGAGTGGATAGCTGAAGACAAATATGAAATGTTATTGTGGTCACTGGCAAATGATGCTGGATTGCCACTGATCACAAAATCCAGGTCAATAACTTATTTCAGCCAGCAAAGTAGTACTTCAACTCCAGGGAGACAGAGGGGCAGTGAGAGGGGGAGAGAGGGAGGGAGAAGGAGAGAAAGGGAGAGAATACATCTGATTGGAATTTACACAGTTGTCTAGTATTTGGAGCACATAGCACCCCATTTTTGTGCACTGTAGTGTTCATGGAGAAGCATGGAAATGCACCATGGCATCCAACTCCAATTCCAAGTTTTCGGCCACATTTCCAGTCCCAGAAACAGGTCTTCACTTGTGGTGCACCTCTTTCCTCTTTACTCAAGGTGGCCCTGCCTGAGGAAATCCCACTCTATGGAATCAGGAATCCATCTCCAGTAGGTCCTTTTAAGCCTGGAGTAACTCCAAGAGACAAAGAGCCTTCAAGCATTACTTTTCATCTTGCAGTCCTCCAAGATCATGTTCTGATTCAGAGCCCACTCTGTGGAACAAGTTGACACATGCCTGCCTGTCCTTCTTTTGCCAAAAAGTTGACAGAGGAAGCACCATGATCAATAGTTTTAAGGAAGGGGTGGTTTAGTAATGTCCTTGCATTTGCAAATCTTTCTATGCCAGACTATATGATTTGAAAGCCACATACAGCACAGCCTTTCAAAGTTTCTGGTTGTCTATCTCAGATGAGTTAGGTTACAGCAAGCAAGGAAGTCTGGACCATACATGGCAAGGTAACAAAGCAATGGATTATTGGCTCTGTGGGACTGGATTGGCCTAGACCTACTGTAAGAGTACAGCCCAGTGGTCAACTTGTCAGAGTACATGAGGAAGGGCATTATCATCTTCATCCACCTTCAGAGATCTGAAACTGGAGACCCATCTCACTGTTAAATATGAGTTACAGGTCACCCCCAGGTAATGAATGGGCTCCATTTTTATAGACGATTCTGTCTCTAAGTCAGAAAATACACAAAAATCACTCCATATGGTAATCATACCTCCAGAGTATTGTAATGAACAGCATCAAAAACACATAAGAACAATTACTAAAATTGGAGAGAGAACGTAAACTTGTTTTGCCATTTGTAGGACTTCTGAATTTAATGGGAACTTGTTTGTATGTATGTGGTGTTCATAAGTCAGGCATTCATAACCCAGAGACGGCCTGTACAAGATCCTGTCCAAGGCCATCACGATCGATTGAAGTCCACTCAATGGCTGGTGATTCACTCAGACTTGTGCTGTACTTGGCATGAAGATCTCTGACAGCCATTCTACTACTCAGGGGTAAGAGTGGACACTGCCTGAGTCAGCTTGAACCAAGGGGAGACCTTTGACAGAATATCACACCTAGGTGATGGATATGCTTTCCAAAATGGGGTTTAGGAAGGGAATCTACCATGGGATACGACTGCTTTGTGAAGATATTAGTTGTGTATTGTAAGCTAGTGGGTGAGAGCCAGAAAGCTTCTCAATTAAATCTGGAGTCAGGCAAGGCTGTGCTCACCCCTCCATCTTGTTTGTGTGCTTATTGGCCCTTTGTAAGTCCATTGGGAAGACTGTGGGCATATGAGAGGTGGCAATCCCTAGCAGAGGAGGAACTGTACATGGACAATATCACCGTCTTCTGTTCGGAGCCACCGTCAATCCAAAGACTGAGGAGCATCTGCAAACACTTGAACTGGCCTCAGGGACCCGACTCAGTCACAGTGAAATCAAGGTAAATGAAACGACCAATAAGATTGATACTTCATTCCCATCAGTGTCAGGTCCTGTGTTGGTAATATGATTCAGAAAAACCAGGGCATGCTCCAAGAACTGGGTGGAACCCATAGTCAAGGTGAAGAGAAACTGGGAATGTGTGTGTGTGTGTGTGTGTGTGTGTGTGTGTGTTTGGGGGGGCAATCTCTCTTGTTTGTGGGATGGAACCTGTACATTAGAATGACCCACACTTTGCTACTGCATGGCAGAGTTCACCTGAGGTGTCATTTGGAGATCCAAAATGGATCACGTCCACAGGGATATTATGGACCAGTCTCCTGAGAAGGGGGTTGAGGGGAATGGCCCTCATCCTGAGGGTGGGTGTGGCTGCATCATGCTGTGTGTAGATCCTGGGCTGTATAAACACCATGTGCTATTATGTGTGCCGGTTCTACCTGTCCCAGGTGATGTGAAGGTCCAGCCATATTGCAGCTGAACATTCTTTTCAGTTGGACTATGCTGTACCAAATATCCCTTGTGTAAAAGTTTGTGCAGAAAACAGCTTTGATCACAAATCAATCAGCGGTGGTGGAGATGCATCTGTCATTCATCCAACCCTGGAGTCTGAGTCTCCCAAGAAATTCTAGACAGGTTTGCAATGCTTTATGTAGAGGTTCACCCCGAGCAGCATGTAACACAGGTTATTCCAAAGGGCAGATCAAAGACAAACATTGACTTCTGCTGGAAGATGCACTTTGGTTTGTCTGAAATTTGCTGGATTTCCAGTGCAAGGAGCAGTCTGGAGTCAAACACTCCAAGGGGCAGGATTACATGCTAAGGGGTGCCCTGAAGCTTGGTGCAGGCCCTGTGGAGAGAGGTCACAGTTTACAGCCTTCCCACCACTGAACACTGACCACAAACCTCTCCAGCCTATCACTAATAGAATGTTTGGTGGAGAAAAATTGATATCATGTTGAATACTGTAACTTAATATATAGATGTGCTGGGTATAGTGAATAACATCAGATGAATGTGCTAGGTATAGTGAACAATATCTAATAGTTATGAATTTTAGGAATATATGATACCTTTAGGGGATAAAAAAACAGATCTCAGATTCCCTACACCTTATTCTGGTTGTGATCCCACTCCACCTCCAAGTTCATAACCCATGACTGAACACCCCATCCCCCAACTATCTACCTGCAATCACAACCCTCTCCCAGAACTATTGAGTCAATGTGATCCCTCCCCAGTGACCACCTATCCACCCGTTACTTAGCAAGTCTATTCCTCTCCCATCTCCTGCTTTCTAACCTTCCAGTTACTAATCTTCTGAATTTCTGCTTTGGAACAAATTTTTCAACAACATTCCCTCAAATGAAACATTTTCTGGTTTACTGCTCACCAAAAATTAAACTCACTTAATTAAACTCATCTTTGGAGAACATCAGTATAGTGGCAATTGAACAAACCAATGCCTTTTTCTGTAAAACTGAACAATAAACAGAAACAGGCACTTGTCATTGGGAAATCTCTCTACAATTTTTCTATAACCTTGTTTTCAGTCAACCTCTCCTTATTTCAGTTGTTTTCCAGTCAATCAGTGAGAAGGCCATTCATCAGAATTGGGGAAGAGAGAAAATTAAGTTTGTTTTAAGTTGCAGAGAAAGTGCAGAGAAGGGCAGATTGACAAAGGGAACATCTCTGACAGGGTGATGCAAGGGTTGCATGAGGATAAGTTGCAGAGGTCATCTGGTCAATAGACGCAGGAAAAGAGTGATAATACAAATAAGTACACCTGAAAAGTTGCAAAATTCAGGGCTATGGGCTGTGCCCAGCAGGTCAGGCTGTGCTGATGCTCCACGGCAACCCTGTCATCACCCTGTCAGAGTGTTCCCTTTGTCCTATCCATCCCCCCAACTTTCTCTGTAACTTAAAACTAAATTGTTTTTCTCTTTCCCAGTTTTGACAAAGACTCATTGACTTAAAACATTAATGCTGTCTCTCTTTACACAGATGCTACTTGACCTATTGAGTGCTCCTAGCACTTTCTGTTTTTATTTCAGATTTCTAGCATCTATAGTTTTTGTGATCTTCACTTACAGCGGGTTAAAAGACCCTGTTGAAATTGCTTCCCAGGACTCAACATAGTCAAGGCACTTCATTTCTGTTTTTGTGTGTGGAAGTTTGCAACTGACCATAATTTTTGGAATCTCAGCTGAATGATACTCTCTTGCAACATATGTCTTGCCCTTTGTTGGTAATGGTGCCTATCACTTAGTAATTAGGAGAATTAGACTGCACATAGGCTTGTTTTTAGACATTTTAAATGTCCAGGAGTTATTGTATATAACTTATTTGTTTTTATAATGTATTCCAAAGGTGCAACTTGTGTAAAGTAATAATTTCAACTTCAGACAAACATAAAAGGCAACAAACAATTCCAAACAATAAGAAATTATGGGTAGGTATTCACCCTCAGTCTCTAAACCTTTACATATGAAATATCATTCAGTTGTATTCAGCTTCCAAAACTTGGGTTCACTAACGTTATTAAAGCCAAAATATTACACAACCATGTTGCACATTTTGCAAAAGTGACCAATGACAAATTTCTAGTGTTAAATTATAACATCAGCTTTTCATTGAGGAGAACCCAGATCACACCACCCCTACTCCATTCAGGATACATGTCAACCTTGAACTTTCTTCCCAAAATATAAACTGCTATTATTTCCAGCAGCTCCCATCAATCCCCAACAACTTCAGGAATAGGTTTGCATGGGTCTCATGAATTGATTATAGGAGATGACATCCCACCTTCAGCTGCTGCCATTGCATGAACCATGTCTTTATGATGGCACCAAAGTCTTTAAAGCATCATTAGACAGTTGCTGAGATTTATTCCTTGTACAACCCACTTCCTACACCTCTTCATCCAGCCCCATTAAAATATCCTTCCTCTTTCATATACTAATCCAGCCTCCCTTTGAGTGTACCCATGATATTGATCTCAAATAATTCTAAATTTACTTAATCTTTTAAAGATGCTTCAAACATACTTTCCTAATAGACCAGTAATGATCTTTCAATTATAGCTCTAAATTCTGGTCTTATCTACGTGGAAATATCATTGCTTTATTAGTCTTTGCATAATCTTGTACACCTCAATTTGGTCTCCAGTCTTCTCCTTTCTGGAATAAAGATCCACATACTATTTTGTTTATTCTTAGAATGTTGGTATTATTCCAGTAAATCTAACTTTGAGTTTGATGAATCCAGGTTATGTGCAACTATGCCAGAACATCTCCCCTGTTTAACTCTACCCATCTGGAAATAATCTGAGTTCATTTTAAATTATTAACACCAAGGTTTTCATTGGTTCCTGATTCTTCTCACCAAAATGCATTACCTGGCATTTACCTATATTGAAGTTTATTTGGCAAATTTACACAGACATTTAGCAAGGTCTAGGAGAGGGGCTAGGGCACATTTTGCTTGAACATGCAGAGCACAGTCTAAGAAAAAGCTGTAAACACGGACAGGTTGCTCACTCTGTTCTCCACTCTGGGCTCATCTGAAGAAGGTATTAACATAAACCAGTCACAGTTGTATCTGTAAATGTTACTTAATGCAGTTACATCTGTTCCAGCTTAAGGATTTCTCCATGCCAGAAAAGACTCATCTTTGATGAGCCATCTATTCTGATTTAGCTGTTGAGGTGGAAGTAAGCCACTTTGGACTTGGTGTTCCATGGCCAGTGACATTGTTCCTTCTCTTGATGGCTAAACAGTGATCCCAATTGAAATGTGCACAGATGTGGATACTGAGGGAGCAATTAGTTAATGGAATGTTTGCTTCACCTCATGCTCTAGTCAAATCTCAGGGAGCAGTCCAACATGTACTGAAATTTTGAGTAGTGAGTCAAGGTCGACTCCCACCACTCCACTCCCAATTACACACAGAATGATTACAAGGCTGTTGTCTAACTGTGGCATTCAGATAATAAGTGGAATTTTAGTGCCATGATTGATAATGCTATCTGAGCACCAGGATTAGATTACAGGCATAAAATTGTTCTTTCCTGTGTGCCATTTGTAATATATGCCAAGCATTTTTATTTTCTTCATTAACTTTCTGCTCTTCTAGACATCTCAGTGTTTTGATGGAACAACAAAAAAAATGATTTGGCTCTCAGGATAATTTATAAATATCTCAAACTTGCACCAGTGGTCAATGATTAATGTAAGTAGAGATTATACTTTATTACTTTTTTTTCAGATGGTTACTGATTTTTAACTCCTTTCATTTCCATTGCAAAGTTTCACCACAATTTTAGGTTATTGTTCAGTGTTCTCAAGGATGGCTACAGTTGAAAAATAATCTTATTTTCTTTTTGCAGATGTTGACTGGCCTGTTCTGTACTTCTAAAATTTTGTTTTACTGTCGGGACTGTAACATTGACTATTTTTGCTTTGTTTGTACTGTCTTATCTCCTGTACTTTTTAGGATCAACTGATAGCTCTAAGTAGTGTAATGAAGAGAGTTGTTCACAAAGGGCAAAGAAGCGATTTGACATAGTTATTTATAGATTATGGAGAAAAAATCTGAGGCTAATTATGCAATATTCCACTTCCAAAGTGTAGTATACTGAATTTTTGCACTGTTCATTGATATACCCATTACTCATAACAAATCAGTGTGAAATAAGAACAATTTTTCAGCACTTTTATTCTGAGATGTGGTTTCTGTGCAGTAAAAAACTCAGTAATACCTATGAGAATGAAATTATGCTTGAAGGTGCAACCTAAATGCCATCCTTTTAACAAACTGCAAAAAGAGTGATGAGGGACAAAGCACTGCCTTTCAATTCAGAGATGGGAATGTATCCCATAACTTCCCCTTATCTGTAACATGTCTTATGTGGGCCAAGCTGATTAACTGTACCAATACCACTTACATGATCTTAACTAGCACTAGAATCCTGCAATTCCTGTGTCTCTGTGAGTGATTTGTCAACACACTATAATTATATTGTAAACAAGGTGAAGACAATCAGACACTACCCTGGTTAACAATTTGCTATGGGAACTTAATTATTGACAATTACATCTATCATTGACGGCCATGTCTCAGATGCCATGGGTTACGTTTTCTGCAACCACACTTTCAACAAGCTCCATGCCAAATCAAGGAAGCACAGAGGAGCATTTCTGATTTCAGGTGACAATCAGTAGTGTCAGAAGAACAAAATAAAACACACCTGTGTAATAGATAAATCAATGATATAGAACTACATCTTAACATGGGAAGAAGGTTCGTTAAATTACTTATGAGCACTTTTTCAGAAGTTTTCAACTTCAGTTTTAATTGCTACTCAAGGCAAGCAATATTTCATGTGTCACATGGTAATACTATTGAAAACTTTTCATTCTTGCCATGCTGCATGCTGATACCATTTACTTTATAACATTGCAACTCTGTAGGAGATGGTATTGCATAAGGCCACATGCTGTGACTGAAACACTGTATGAAATGTTCCATCTTCAGTGAAACTGGAAACTTGTAAAGATTGTGTCTGAATTACAACAGGAGACATGAGATAGATTCTTTTCTGTTTTAATTTCATGCATTATTTTCCTGAAATGGCATTAAAACTATGCAATTTAAATTCAATTTCATCAACATTGCCTTGATGATTGAGAAAGAATTCAAATGGATCAGAGTGAGACTATTATTCTCTTCATAAAAATAATTAGATATTAGTGATCATTTTGTGGAAAATAGGTTGGTTCTGTTTCTCCAAAAACATCCATTAGCCTCTTTTAATCCAATTAATTTGGCACTTTGTTTACAATGAATTTTATGTTAAATGCAAAGAATTTGCATTTGTAAATCATCCCTGAGAGGATTATGTGAGGGCTTGTTTTTGGGTACATGAGCAAGGCCACACGCTACTGGGAAACCTGAGATTCACTGGAAAATGGGGCTTAAGCCTCCTGCCAGCTAGCTCTTGTGTGTCTGGAGGTCATTGACTCATGAACAATTTTGGATTACTTTTCTTGCTAGCAACAGCCAGTAGGGTTTGTCCTGGGAGGGTATTGATGGGTGTGGGGGAAAGAAAAGGCCAATCTTGGTTAGGAATTGCCATGAGAGCTCTGTAGAGCTCAGAGGAACACTCCTTAAGTATCTCAGAGGCAATAGCCCTTCATTAACATATGGAACATGATGTTTCTCAGGTCATTGGGTATGGGCCAGAAATCAGTGCAATGTTGATCCAGTTCTCCTCAGTCTCTAAGGACATCATAAAGTACTTCATGGACAGTGAATCACAAAGTCCATCACATGGTTTTGTAGGTAGATGTAGCAGCAATTCAGCAGATTCAGTGGTTCTATTCATAATTTTAAGACCATCAACAGAGGCTATTCTACTTGTAGAGTCCTATTCCCCTGTTCTTTTCTTATACACATTCACATTACTTTTCTTCAAATGCCTATCCAATTCCTGAAAGTTCTTATTGACCTTTTCTTCACCACCTTTACAGGCAGTGAGTTCCAGATACAACTACCCTCTGCATTAAAATAAATCTTCCCCTATCATGCCTCCAAGGTCATTTGCCCATTACACTGAGGCTGTAACCTTTGGCTCTCTAACCATTTTCTAATGGGACATCCTTCTCTCTATTCACCCTTTCTAAACCCACCTTGAAAGAATCTAAATTTTACAAGGTAGAGTTATCTGAATATGCAGGGATGCAGAGCTGGCCAGCACTCAGGAACACTGTGTACCTCTCCAAATAGTGCCGGGAGATCTATAGATAACATTACAATCATATGACATAGTTATTATGTTAATTACATCTCTGCATTTAAGAGATGCTATTTCATAAAACACTGTGCTGAAGTTTCCATCTTTGTTCTATTCAAAAGCTGCCATAATATTCTATTTATGTTTATTACCATATGATAAAAAAAGTGCATGGATGCACTTTTTGCTTTGTTTAGGTATGATCACTGATCGAAACCAAGCTGGTGATGCTAATATTTGGCCACATTATAGAACTACTTCATATTTAAAGCACAGAATAGGCCATTTGGCCCAACTAGTCTGTGCTTATGCTCCCCATCAGCCTCCTCCCACCTTAATTCCTTTTGCTGTGTCAATATTATTTATTACCAGCACATTGTTACGTAATATTTTTTAGAAAAGTTATAATGATCTGGTTAGAGCACACAAAGCAACTCCCTTCTACATTATTTTAATGGAACATTAACCTGCAGGAACATTTCAATGTGCTACCACAGCAGTAACAGTGGAGAATAGTGCAAAGCCAATTTACTTTGACTCTTTCCCTGATTAGCAGCTTCACTGATGCTTGTCCCTAACATTCCACAATTGCTCTTTCTTTCTGTGCAAAGCAAAAGAGTTACTTTATACCAGTAAGGAGCATATTATTCTGATCAGTCTATGACTCAGGTGTGAAAGGAAATGTTATCATAACCCAGTGGGGTGAAGTTTATCTTGGATGATGCATCAAAGTGAACCACAGAACATCACCAGCCCAGTTAATACCCTGCCTGATTTTCCTTTCCATTGACTTCACCACTGTTATAATAATTTTGTTAAATTTGGTTGACATAGAGTATAGATTTTTTATTGATTCATTTGTCAGGATCTGTGCATCGATAGCAAGGCCAGCATTTATTGTCATCCTTAATTGCTCTTGAACTGAGAGGTTTGCTCAGCTATTTCAGATGGCATTTAAGAATCAACCACATGAGGCATAAAAGGAGTCACACATAGGCCGGAGCAGATAAGGATGGCAGATTTCCTCTCCTGAAGGACATTGGTGAATCACATGGGTTTTATAACAATCCAGCTGTTTAATAAACTGCAATTTATAATTCACCATTCGTAGTGATGACTATTATTCATCAAAAATTCCAGATTATTAACTGAAGTTTAAATTCCACTGTTGCCATTGTGGGATTTGAACCCAGTTCTCTCAATTGTTAATCTGGGCCCTTATTACTAGTCTGCTAACTTAGCCTCGGTACCAGCTCCATCACCTTCTTCTTTGGTAGTCTTTCAAATGCTGCTTCAGTTCTATAAGTTCTGAGGTGACTGTTGAGGCCATCGTGAGATCCACTTTTGCATCTTCAGAAGATGGGGCAGGAAGTGCCTGGCAGGGTGGACGGGTGGTTAGTTTGTGAGGTGATGCACTCCGTCTGCTGTTTAAACAAAACAACTATGTGCTCCTGACTTGTGATTCACAGCGCCACCTGAATGCTTCTCCACTGTGTGCAGTGATGTGCCAGAGATTTGTAAGAGTCAAGGGGGATGTTAATTTCTTCAAGAAGGATTTGAATATATCCTTGAATCTTTTCCTCTGTCTGCATGGTAATCTCTTTCCATGATAGAGACAGTTTCATGAGTCTGGTATCAGACATACAAATGATGTGGCCAGCCCATTGTGGCTGAGTGTAAGTAGGACATCAGTTCTGGGGGTGTTAGGCTAGGAAGGGATACTGACATAGGTTTGCTTATCTTTCCAGCAAACTTGGAGGATTTTGCAGACACAGCATCAATGATATTTCTCGTGCTTTGAGGTACCTACAATAGGTACTCCAGGGCTCAGAAACAGATTGGGAAGAGAGGGATCACTGTGGCTTGAAAACCTTGCCATTTTTGACAGCTTTGAGGTCTGATATTCAAACATCTTTTTTTCTTCAATTGACCAAAGGCCATGCTGACACTTTAAACACATTGGTAATTTTCATCATCAATGC
>JARFYF010000036.1:27660923-27673438 GCA_030265395.1 Rhina ancylostomus
GTGTGTGTGTGTGTGTGTGTGTGTGTGTGTGTGTGTGTGTGTGTGTGTGTGTGTGTGTGTGTGTGTGTGTGTGTAATTTCCTGCTTCACCTGACCTACAGGATTTATGTGCAGAAAGCTGGGCTTCAACACAAGGCACTGCAACTGAGGTTGGATCCAGCACCGTGCCCACTTCTGCCCACTCTCCAGTGTCCAGTGAAGTGATTGATGGTGCCCTCTCACAAATGACCAAAACACAGATAACCCAACAAAATGCACCACTTTCATACTCCAACACATGAAAAATATCAGAACTTTTAATATTCTACAAATTTCATTCCTTTGCAAAACTAAGCAAAAGAAAATGCCTTTCACGTGCAGTTTTAGAAATAAATTGGCCGAAGATCTGGTTATTTGATCAGGTTCATCTGGAGTGTCATGCAGCAAATTAATTTAGAGGTATCATTCAAATAGCACTCATGCTTTTATAATGGATCCATTTTATTAAAGTAATAACCTATCATGCTTCAGCACTTTTAAGATTACTAACTTATGAGATAATGAAAGATTCCTCATTAAGATGTCCCTGACTTTCTCCCTCTCAGCACAGTGTCTGCAATTAAAACAAGCACTATTCTGGGGTATGGTGGCACATTATATGTCAGTTCGCTGTGCTTTCACCTCTGTGACTTGATTGCAAATACAAGCTGGATGAACAATGTCATGTATTAATATATCAGGCACTGTTACATCCTCAGGCACTTCAGTGAGGCAAAATCACAAGAAAATGGACACAAAGCCAAAGAGATCCTAGGTGAGAATACAAAAACCTTGCTGAAAGAAGTGATTGTTTTCACTGAAATTCAAAGAAGGACCAGCTAGAGAGGCAAAGAGCATTGGGAGTAAATTTGATATGAAGTATAATCAACTGAAAGGACTGCCACTGATGTTAGGACGAAGGGAGAAGGGAAACTTTCAAGCAGAACTCAGAAGATGGTGGTTGGGCATTATAGATGACATACTCTTACAAAGGTGTTAGGCCTAGATAAAATTAACTCAAGTATACTTTATCACAATGCCATCCATGCAGATGTCAAATTACAAGTTGTTTGCTGGTTCACTGAGATTGACAAGATTATGCTGTTGCTTAGCAACAAAAGTGATCTGTTACAGCTCCATCCTAAAACTAATCAAACGCATAAACCCAGAAATGACAGTTAGCAATATGAACAAACTTAACATATTCATTCAACAGTCCCCTGCCTGTTACTTTAATATAGGTGCATATAAAATTGCTAAAGCAGCACATAAAAGAATGTGACAAGGACATTAAGTCTCCTTCCACTAATGAGTGCAGCAGTCTGTACCAGTTTAATAGCTCTCCATGTCTTAAGATCTGTATTTTTTTCCTGATAGATGTTGCACTAATTTGCAAATTGTATTGACTGTTACTGGAAGGAATCAGAATGGAACAGGAACACAAAGTGAAATACTTCTGCCATGATGTTTACTGAAAAAATTGAACCAAAATGTTGGATGAGAATTCCAAAGTATTGAAACACACAATATTGAAGGTTTAAGTTCAGGTGGCCTAAAGGTTACTTTATTTTATCATGACTCTAAAGGTGAAAACCCCAGTGAAGTCTCATAGGTTTAGAGATGTAACAGTGTCATTGTAGTTGTCCTTTAATTATTAATGTCAGGCAGACAATAGAACAGGCTGTGTGCAATTTATGACCACTTTTTTTTGAAGGTTAGAGAGAAAATGGGAATAGGAGAGATGGCAAAGGTCAACAACCTACTGTGGGTGCTTTAAATTTTAGATTTTTTAAATTTTATTTACAGCGTGGTAACAGGCCCTTCCGGCCCAACGAGTCCGCGCCACCCATTTTAAACCACAAATTAACCTACCCGTACGTCTTTAGAATGTGGGAGGAAACCGGAGCACCCGGAGGAAACCCCCTCAGACACGAGAGAACACACAAACTCCTTACAGACAGCGACGGGAATCGAACCTTGATCGTTGGTGTTATAATAGTATTGCACTAACTGCTACGCTACCGTGCTGCCTGTGAGAAGGCTGTAAGAAGTCTGTAAGAAGTTACTGCTGCAACATTAACAGGTAAATTTAACATGTTTGCATGAGATTCCACCATCAAATGTTCAAACAGAGGGATTAACCATTTGATATAACAAATGCCTCTATCAGAGTGTGATGGATGCATGTCTGACAAACACAGTGAGTGTTCGTTCACTGATTTTGGCATGGGTATTTCTAGACCAGGATTTCAACAGATGAAACCAGTTGAATAAAATTAGTGAAGAATACAGGAAAAAATACAACAGATGCTGTGAACTCGAAAAGCAAATTCCAGAAATATTCTCCAATATGTGTGAAGAGCATTAAAAAAATAACCTTTCATTTCTGCATGACCTTTGTCAGAATGTGACTGATGAACAGCATTTAGCAAGAAGCATAACAAAGAGGAGTGGAAAACATAACTGCTCGTACAGGAAAGGAAATGGATGGCTTATAACTCTTGTGGGAAACAAAACAAAAATGTCAAAAT
The DNA here is from genome assembly GCA_030265395.1 of Rhina ancylostomus. Classification (NCBI taxonomy): domain Eukaryota; kingdom Metazoa; phylum Chordata; class Chondrichthyes; order Rhinopristiformes; family Rhinidae; genus Rhina; species Rhina ancylostomus. The sequence goes on from JARFYF010000036.1 coordinate 27,663,472, forward strand.
AATTAAACTGAATGATCTACATAACCATCTTTTCATGAGCCCTTTTCCACATGTTTAACCCCCAAGTCTTTAACTGTTTGTATGCTGTGTCACATAGATATTTCTTTGATTTCTCTAACTTTGTCTTACATAATCACATGCTAATGATTTCAATCATTTAAAAACTCCTGAATTCCATTTACCAGTCATTCTATTTCATTTTCTATGTTTTTAAATTCATTTTCTATGTTTTTAAATTCATTTCTCAGGGATTGGACATCACTGGCAAGACCAGCATTTATTGCCCGTCCCTAACTATCCTTGAGACAGTGATGAACCGTGAGAGTCCTTTGGTGAAGATGTGTCCATCATGCTTTTGGGTAGTGAGTTCCAGGATTTAGATTTGACCCAATGAAGAAATGATGATATGTTTTCAAGTCAGGATGGTGTGTGATTGGGAGAGGAACCAGCAGCTGCAGTACTCCAATGCATTGTCCTTCATAATCAAAGAGGTTGCGGGTTTTGAACTACTGTTGAGTTAGCCAAGATGAATGAATTTTGTGAATAGTACACACTGCAGGCACTGTGGGTCAGTGGTAGAGGAAATGAAGGTTCAATGTTGTGGACAGGAAACCAATCCAATGGGATGCTTAGTCCTGGATGGTGTTGAGCTTCATGAGAGCTGTTAGAGCTGCACAGATCCATGCATATGGATACAGACTTGTGTTCTGTAGATTGTGGAATGGATTTCTGAAATCCAGAAGTGAGGCACTCACCATGGTATCCCAGCCTTTGATTAACTTGCATAATCATATCATTTATGTGTCTGGTGCAGTTGAATATTGATCAGTGTTGATAGTGGGAGGTTCAGCAATGGTAATGACACTGAATGTCAGGAGCAGGTGGTTAGATTCTTCCTTGTTGGAGATGGTCATTGCCTAGCACTTTTATGGTGTGGACATTGCTTGTCACATCTCGGCCCATGCCTGAATGTTGTCTGGATCTTGCTGTAAGCAGGCATGGATTGCTTCATTTGCTGAGGAACCTAGGCACCCCATCAGCCTTGCCTCAACAGCTTTTAACTGGTGTGAGAGGCTTTGTCCACTGTTTTAAAAACTCTGATATTCAGAGGCATTTTAAAACATTTGAATGGATTAAAATAGGAAAACAGAACCATTTATGAAATAATGAACAATAAAGTAACAATAAAAGATAATATATTCAATAATCAGAGCCAACTCAGTATAATCTGATTTATGAGACTTACCCAACAGGCTCAAATATACAACTGAATGAAAAAGTAAAAGGATGGCAGGTAGAAATGGTCAGTGCTGATACAAACAGAGAGAAAGAGTGGGTTGTTTAACGTGGGAGAATTTGACACTAAGTCCTGCAAGCTGTGATGTGCCCAAGCAAAGAAGGAGGCGTTGTTTCTTGAGCTTTAGTTGGACTTCATTATAACTGTGCAGGAGGCCATAGACAGAGACTCATTTGCATTTGTATATTCTGGCCTGTTGATGTGTCCCATTAGACCAAACCATAATACATTACCCAGACTTTAAAACACTAACAACACATTATCCAGACAAAACAGCTTAGCTGCCTCTAAACAGCTAAATTATTTCACCGTATCAGAGAAATCCCTGTTGTTCCATGTATTGCCCCCCCCCCACACCTTCTCTTTTATCTAGACTAACCTGTTTTCTCTCTTTCTCAGTTTTGATGAAGGCTCTGTGCCCTTAAACGTTAACTCAATTCCTCTTTTCACAGATGCTGCCTGACCTGCTGAGTGTTTCCAGCATCTTCTGTTTTTATGAATTACATTTGCATTTCTATGTATCTTGCAAATAAAATTTGGATTAAATCCACAAAATTATTGTGCTACCTCAATGTGATATTATCCAAGTCCTTTTCACACTAAAGGCATTAACCCAATTTAAGTGCCTGGGTTAATCATGATGAAACAGTGAAGAGAGAAATTAGCTGTATTACATACATATAATAACATTGCTCACAATAACTTTCAGCCCAGCTTGATGCATCCAGTCCCTTAGGAAGCAGAAAATGATTGTCAACTGCTTTATTCTTAACTGCAACCAATCTATATTTTTGAAGGAAATAGTTTGAATACTCAGAATATAAGTGTCACCCACTTATATTCCTTTCACAGAACTGAGAGATGATTATTTTTACAAGTATATGTTTTGTGAAAATGGGGTTCAATACTTAGTACCATCTCCAATTAAAATCAGACAGTTTGTCATTACTGCTCAGTTACTTTTAGCATAGCTCAAAAGCCTTGGTTTCAGTAAGACATTGTACAATTCATCTATTCATAGAACAAGCAAACAGTAACAAAAAACATTTAGACAAATTGTTCACTTTTATTTGGTGCTTGGAGACTAGCAGTAGTTTAGATATTGAATTCAACCAATTTAGTTTTCAGTGGAATATATCATTATCAGAAGTTTGGGCATGGTTGACAAATTCTGCAACTACTTTACAGTCCTATTTTATTGACACCGATTGCTCATTCCATGAAGACAATGAGAGGTGCAGTGGCACAATGCTTGGTATGGCTGCTTCACGGCTCCAGGGTTAGATCCTGACCTTGGATACTGTCTGTGTAGAATTTACACCTTCTCTGTGAATGCATGGGTTTTCTCCGGGTACTCTGGTCTCCTCCCTCTTGCTAAAGTGCTTATGAAGTGCTGGTTTGTAGATTAATTGGCTGTTACTAATTGTCCTTAGTATAAGTGGGTTGTATGAGATTTGAGGTAGGGAAAGTTGATAGGTGTGCAAGAGGCAAAATGGGATTAGTGTAAATGGGTGCATTAAGGTTGGTATGGACCTGGTGAGCTGAAGAGCTTGTATGCATGCTGTATAACTCTGTGACGACTTGAACAAAGTATTTTCTTCTTTGACAATTGATGACTGAAAGAAAATGGTGACCATGCTGATGGTTGTCCAGATGACCAGTCAACTGCAAGCTTCACTACAATTTGTCTTAGCTGGATCACAGATTGCTCACTGGCTCTGGATATAAGTGCTTCATTTCTGTCATAACAATAGGCAGTTGTTACTCAGAAGATTTTCTGTTCTGAGATGCTTTAATAAGAACCAAAATGACCTTTGAAAGCACTAAAAATTAGTTTAATTTAAAGAGTAAAATTAGTTCTGAAAACTATCAAACCAACAGTAATTTTATTTAAAATTATTTATTTAATTACCTCATTCTTAAATAAAGTGTGCAAGAAAGCCAATGGTTTATTAACTTATTAAATGCAGTGGGACTCAGTTGTTGCTGGGGTTAAACAGAAATTACAAAACAATATCTCAGTTCAGTACTTTATGTAAAGAACATAGTTATAAATGGTGTTTCTTTAGCAACCTTACAGTAGAGGCAAATCTCTTGATGAGAGTTTAGGGTAAGCAGGTCAAAGGGCAGCTTTTGAGAAACAATGGAATAGAGGCAGGAGGCCCTATCCCCAGCACTAGCCTGCTCTCCCATTCATGTTTCAACATAATTGATTTTATTTATGTTCAAACACCAATTTCCAACTAATCCATGCCTCTGTTGAACTGCAAACAAAATTTCATCATATCATGATGACCTTTCCCTGGTGAATCACTTACTAATTGAAACTACCTTCTTAAACAAGATCTAAGATAGCCTTAATAATAAAAAGAAAATGCTGAAAGCACTCAGCAAGTCATGCAGAGTCCCAGAAAAGAAACAGACACATTGTTTCAGGTCAAGGATCCTTTTACAGAGCCGTAAAAGTGAGAGAACGGGGGTAACCTCAGTTGCAGAGATGGGGAGAGGGGTAAGGATAGATATAGAGGAAACATCTGTGAGAGGGTGAAGTCCAAATTCATCAACAATACTTTAAATACCTTCTGTTAGAAACATAAGAAAAAAGAAGCAAAGAAACAAAATGTAACAAATATCATGCAAAAAATGTTGGCTTTCTGAAATTACGCTCAATCAGTGCATTCAGTGGAAACATTGTAAGATTAGAGTTAGAAGTTTAGGGTCTTGAGTATCCTTGCATACAATATAAGAGGAGAAGTATTATTTTGCAAGTGGCTTTAAAGATATTTTGTACCATAAAATAGGAGTGGTCATTTTTAGACCAATTTCCCTTGTAATTATCAGGCCGATGTAGTTGAAGAATTGTTGTTTAATGAATATTAGTCTGCAAATTTATTCCTGTTTTGCAATTGTTCATTTTAAGTATAATTGTCCATAGTTATGACTGATCTTTCTGAAATATTTTTAAAGACTTCAGTTTTCAGAAGATTACAATATTACATTCACAATAATATTTAGTTCAGTTGAAGTAAAAATAACTGCAAATGCTGGAAATCCAAAATAGAAATAAAAACTATTGGAAGCATTCAGCAGGTCTAGTTGCGTCAGAAGGGGAAAAAAAAGTCAATTTTTAAGTTTTAAGGCCCTTCATCAGAACTTCAAGTCGATTTTAGTTACTGAGGGGTGGCGATAAAGAGAACAGGGAGAATGTCTGTGAAAGTGCACAGACCATTACTTTACTGCAAGTAGAGACAGAGAAAAAAGAAACAAAGTGAACCTGAAATACCTTGCAAAAGTCTGGCTAATGGAATTACTGAATTCAGTACTGAGTGAATGGGTTGCAACGTGCCTAAGATGAAGATAAAATGCTGTTCCTTGAGCTTACGTTCGTCATCGCTGGAACAGTGAAGGAGGCCAAGGCCAGAGAGGTAAAAATCTGTTTCTTTCCATAGCTTGACCTGTTACTGGCATTTTCTGTGTTTTTTTCAGATTTCAAGCATCTAAGTTTCTTGCTGCAACCTAAGATGGCCTGTTCTTAGTTCTTAGAGAAGGTGTTTTCCCAGAAAACTGTCCAGAATACTTCTCTAAACTTATCCTGCTAATTGCTTTTCCCAATTTGGTTTGCTAAGCCTACTTGAAGATTAAATTCCCCCATGATTACCATGTTAGTTAACCACAAGCATTTCTTATTTCTTGGGTAATTTTCTTTCAAATATATAGCCGCAGTAAGGGGGCCTGTAAATCACTCCAATCTGTGTTTCTTATGATTTGTTGTCTCTTGGTCCCACCCACATTAATTTATTTTCTGTTCTCCTGGGCCAAAGTCATTCCTCACCACTACTTTTATGTCATTCTTTATTGTCAAGGGCTACATCCCATTTTTCCTTCCTCTTTTGCAGTTTGTCTGTCCTTTGCCAATATCAATTACCGTAGAATACTTCATTCCCAACCACGCTTGGAGAATGACACAGTAAGCCAAGGAAATTTCAGAAGAAAATTCCATGGTGGAGGATTACTTGAAGGCTTTTCCACAGATAGCAGAGCAGAAGGAGAGGTGGTTGGGTGCACAGTCGTTCTGAACTGAAGGCAACAAAAGATTGCAGAGCTGGCATCAGGGTGAGTCAGTAGATTTAAAAAGCAGGCTTACAGAACAAACAAACATTGGCAGTGAGTTTAATATTGGAGACTGGTGACCACATGATGGAATATGGGCTGTAGAACTTTCGATGATTTGAGGTCTGGAAAGGATATGTTGACAAGAGATCTTAGAATTAATCCGGTCTTGAAATGACAAATATGGATCACAGTTGAAAGTAGGTAAACTTGATAATGGATCATATAGATAGACATCGCTGTTTTGCACCTCGGAATTCAATCTGAATTACAATCCAGAAAATGAGCTGGAACTGACACCTCATGTTTAAAGTTACTGATGGGCACCGTGCAATATCAGACACTCTTCCAGACAGATTAGTGGTATTTGTGGAGTCAAGACTTATGGTTGGGAAGTATAACATCAGACATGAACTTGACACTAGTTTTATCACAAAGACGGATCATTATGGTGAAATGCAGAAGTCTGAGCCAAAAAGCTTCCCCTAGTGAACAGGGACCAGTAACATTATCTAACAGACCTCAAACTAATTGTTAATATGAACAAATCATACAAAGATATTCCATGCAGCTGCAATCATATAATTAGGAAGAGTTGATATTGGTTTGGTCAAAGAGTTGGGGTTCAGAAACCGACTTAAGAGTGAAGTTGAAGCTGGGGTTTTGGAGGGATTTCAGAAGAGAATTTCAAGCATGGGTGTTAAGCAGCTGAAAGCTTGCCTGTTGAGGGTGGTGTGCTGGATGGAGGGAAGGAGGTGTTAATCAGAAAGGACAAAGATAGTAGATGAGCAGGATGTTGCAGCAGAGCCTTGGATAAGCTGAACTTTGTAGAATTTATTGATTGGGAATCTGGAATGAAAAACATTGGAAAAGTTGAGTTGGAAATTGACAAAGCCATGGATGAATAATTTAGAAGAAGATTGGGCAATGTGAGGACAGAGATGATGAATATTACAGAGAAGGAAATAGGAGGATTTGGTGGTGGATGGGATGGGATGTCAAATTTGAATCTTGTTTCACAGTTAGTTAGGAAACATTATCTTACAGATTGTGAGCAGTCTGACACTTTCCTCAGTGTAAAGTGGTTAAATCAGTGGTAGCTTCACAGGGGTTGTAACTTAATCCTAGCAATGTTTAATCACGTTCATCCAACACATGATTTTGTTAAAGTAATCTGACATTATGGAAGAGGAGGGAATGGAAGGTTTCAATGAGAGTCTTCAGTGTACATGCAAACATGACCTTTCTTTTCTGATGCTGCCGTGATGTTTATGTATCGGAGGAGAAGAGTGAAAATAGGTCATGAGGAGCTCTAGAAATTTGGTGCAGAAATACTTTGGTTTCAATCAGATGAGCAAACATGGATCCAGGCAAGTACAGTCCCGATGAATCTGACAACAGAAGACAGGTTACAGTACAGTCAACTAATTAATGGCTCAATGTACCAAGATCACAGTTGGAGGAGATAGTGTTTAAAATCATTTTGGGGCTATGACAGTTATGGTTAATGCTTGGGAAGATTCAAACCTAGGATTGTGGAGCATAATTGGAAGCCAAGAAATGTAACTTAAGTAACAGTCTATATAGATTAGGGAGCAATTTTCCAACATTATGCTTCTGTTTCCAGCAATTAGAAATTGATATGCTGTGTGTTGTTTTCTTTTATATTGTTGGCCTGTAATTGGCTGTGCTGTGCACTTAAGTTCTGAAATACACTGCAGTAGGCAAGCCCCCTGCTTCGACTGCAATATTAGAAAATTACCCATAATGTATTTTGTTATTCAGCAGTACAGTAGTGCTTCAACATTCTCTGTCATGGAACCACTACAGCTTTTGGACTTTGCAAGTCACTTATAACCATACAGCGTATCTATATAAAATCAAGTTAAATGTAGTACTCCTGAGTATTTACATCCATCTTCCCATCATGGTACAGAGCTGTGTGGTAATATTTTCCCTTATTCATGGCACTTCTTAAAATAGATATTGAGCAAACGCCAAACTAATGTTGGCTCTTCATAAGTAGATTAAAGCTGAATTACTTTTCAAAGATCTCAAGCAATGATATTTAGACTAGAAATATGTGGTTGCAGAGAAGGACATACAGAACTGTGGTGTTGACTGACATTTGATCTCCGTGGAGCACAGAAAACAGAAGGCACATGGGGAATGTCACGTAACGTGGCAGAAGAAGTGAAGCAGCTGAAAGGTGACAAAAGAGAAATAACTTCTGCATCATCAGCAAGAAAGATAGTGGAGTGGTGTCCTTCTGCATTATATAAGAAATCCCAGCAGAGAAATAGAAGCAGAACTGTGCATTGAATACAGCAGTTAGAAATTGAATGAAATAATGTCTCACCTATTGTCAACTTAACTCACTTCCACAGAGGTTAAAAGTGTACACACACCAACACAGAAACCTGCTCCTAATCAGAAGAAATTTCATTGTTTCTCTCCCAGGTTGCAGGCAAGTGGGCGGTGGGAGGCAGCTTCCAGAGAACAGGCAACCAAACTCATTTTAAGCTTGTTCCCTCTAGTTAACAGGAATGACTTTCACCTTTACATCATTCATGGTACTTCTGAAGCAACGACTATTATGGGTAGGTCAGTTTTAAGTTCAATCGGATGTCTTGTCTTCATTCCCACATAGAAAATTTTGAAAGTCACTGATACTCGCAATAGTTATTAACTGAACTGAGGAACAGAATTCAGCATAATTAGTGCCTTCCTCCGCCTCAGCTCAGGCTGAGTTCACCTAACTTCTGTTAAGACTTGACATAGTGGATTGTTCAGATTTTTAAATTACACTTATGAAAACATGTCTTGAAAGCACAATGCGAATAGACCAACTGTTCTTTCTTGCAAACACTTTTATTTGTATTAATAATGCTCGTAAAAGGAAAATAATCCATTTGAAAATTATTGGCAATCAGTGAATTGTTTCAAGGTTATACATTTACTATATAAATTCCTTTTGCGTCTGTAATGGGAATCAGAAAAAAACAGTAGTAAGCCCCTTTCTTGGGTTTAAAATATGTTTAGCTGTTTCACATAAAATTTAGATCAAAATGAAAAAGAAATTTCGAGTTTTGAAATATTATTTATTTCATAAATAACAATCTATGTTATGTTTCACTGTTCATTGCTCAAAGTAAAATCTTGTAAAACATGAACATATGTAAGATACATGGGAAGGAGTGAGCTATTCAGCCCCTTATTCCTATCCTGCCATTCATCAAGGTCATGGCTAACCTTTTCCTCGATGCCAATTTTCTCCCCTGTCATATTCAGAAATCTATTCACTTCCATTTTGAATTATATCATTGACTAATCACTCTCTGTTGAGAAATCTCCCCCCATTTCTGTCCTTAATAAGCTACCCCTTATTTGAGTGTGACTCCCTCGATCTACACTCTGCAGCTCAGGGAAATATCAAATGATGAACCCTCTTAAAAAAATTGTATGTTTCATTGAGGTAGCCCTTCATTCTTCTAATAGCAAATGAACAGAGGCTTAGTCTACTCAGTCTCACATCCTATGACAGACCTGCCATCCTGGAATCAGTTTGATCAATCTTTGATATACTCCCTCTATCAGAACTATATCCTTTTTGTGAGGTAAGAAGGTTAAAACTGGACACAATACTCCAGGTGTGACCTCATCTACCTACTTGAGGAACACCGAGGGGAAATATCGATCATTCCAATAAATAATAGTAAATTCCTGCAAGAAACGAAAGCATAGAGAAAAATATTTTTTTCAACAATTGTGGTTGGAAAGGTAATTTTCTTTAAGATATCACCCTATTCCCCTTTAATAACATTTTTAGTCACAATGCACGTACCAAACTAAGACTGTGCAGTTTTAGCTGCAGATCATCAGGATATTCTGACTGTGGACAATTCCATGTGGCATCGGAGACTGGTACACATGAAACTGTTCCTTCCAAATATTTTGTTCTCAATGCCAGGTGAGCTCCCCACATAAGTCGCTGCACTGCAAGTGCAATCTTCATTTGCATCACTTTCTGTCTAGAACAAATTGTGAGCTTACAATATTATACCTCACTAATAAGTCTTTACTGAAGATGACTATAACATAATCTCTCCTAACATTAAGTACATTTTATATAAGCTCTAAATTCCTGGAAGGCCTAATGGAACACATATGAATTTAAAATAGAGCTTTGGTCTGCACTGGCCTTTATAGAAGTCCATCTACTCAATCTAATGTGTCTCTTAGAGTCATAGAGCAATACAGCATGGATGCAGGCCCTCCGGCCCAACTCATCTATGCTGAGCAAGATACCCATCTAATACAGTCCCATTTACTTGTGTTTGGTCCAAATTCCTCTAAACCTTTCCTATCCATGTACCTGTCCAAATGTCTTTTAAATGTTGTTATTGTACCTGCCTCAAGCACTTCCTCTGGAAGCTCATTTCATATATGCACCACCTTTCAGCTTAGGCATGATTGGGAATGATTATAGTACTTCACTACTGATTTAATGCTATCAGTTGCCAAAATCATGATGCTTCACCATAAACCTAGGTGTACAAG
>JARFYF010000036.1:27769845-27782128 GCA_030265395.1 Rhina ancylostomus
GCCTGTGTTTGTCCTGAGGAAGTATCCTGACTCCAGTCTTGTATCAGTGTACTGCATTTGGGTTCTCTGTGAGTTTGCTCTGGATCAACATTGTGACAATGTGTTTGAACTAACATTTGAATAAGAGATAGAAGAGAAAGGACCATTGTTTGATCTTTTGGAATTCTGTTAGATGATAAAGATTTTGAGATTATTTCCTTTATCACTGCCTCATTGGACCCAACAATTAATTCCAAAATCTTGCAAAGAAGAAATGATGTGGACTTATTGCATCTGATTCACAACACTGTTCCATAGTGTTCAGGTCTTTTCATAGGAGCACAGCTGGGCTCATGTTAAAATCTGAACAAGGACTGGATTAAACAGCTGGCAAATGTACTTTCCCAGGAATCAGAACATCTGGGAATTGGGGATGCAGAGTATCAATCTAAAAATGTTCCTCTGCACACAGGTAACAATGTCTTCATGTGTAATCAGATCAAGCTTCCATTTGCCTAAGGCTGATAGTTTGGTTACTCTTAAACTGAAAGCCCTGCCTTTATCACCATCAAACCTGACTACCCCAAAGCTCTGCTGGCTGCTTCACTATATCCTATTAATCTACCTAGCACTCTGTATAAACATCACATTTAAAACTCTGCTATTTATATGCCGGCTCTCACCATGTGGTGCAGCTAGTAGAGCTGCTGCCTCACAGTTCCAGTGACCTGGATTCAATCCTGACCTCTACTGCTCTCTGCAGAGTTTGCACCTTCTCCCTGTGACTGTGTGGGTTTCCTCCAGGGACTCCCACTTTCTTTCCACATTCTAAAGACATGCAGGCCGGTGTGTTAATTGGCCAGTGTAAATTTCCCTTGGTATGTAGGTGAGTGGTTGAATTGAAAGGGAGTTGAGGTGAATGTGACGAGAATAAAATGGAAGTATAGGATGTGTGATTCATGGTCAGAATAGACTGGATGAGGCAAAGGTTGTGTTTCTGCACACGATGATTCAATGACACACCATGAGTAGGAATCACTCTTGTGATCACTGATCTGCATTGGATTTCAGTCTGGCAATGCCTTGAAGCTGTGACTGTTATGCTTGTGACCCCACCCCACCTTGGACTCACCTCTTGCTATGTCTGTAACCTGCCCCAGTCTGTTGGCCACCTTGAACTGTGCCATCCTCTCTGCCAACAGCCCTTGACTACAGACATGTGTTTATTACCCATCTTACCCTAGTTTCTACAACCTCACCAATGGTGTACCTGGCCACCATTAAGTCCTCCTTAATACATCTGCTTCTCTGTCCTAAAATGTACTTTTTTGTTGAAGCTTTTAGTCATATGTCCTAATACTTCATGTAATTTGATGCCAGATTTTCTCTCTTAACATCTTGTCATCATTTTTAATTTAAATGCACTCTATACATATGAGTTGTTATTAATATGTTCACTATTTTGAAATACATTTTTATAAGACACAAGAAAAATCTGAACTGCATTTCAGTATCAGCAAAATTAAAGTAAATTTGTATGTAGCAGTAGGTGCTTTATAGTTATTTATGTGTTCACTCTGTCTGCTGCTGCCTCTTTACAACAGCCTTTCTAAAATGAGTTTCTCCAGAGGTAATAAAATGATCAAAAGCCAACCTAAAACAGCAAATAAGATAAGATTAACCCCAGGACATTCACCTGGGTGAGCACTCGGTCAACAGGTTGAGTAAAAAGCCAACCTCATCACAATTCTGTGATGAGAAATATTTGGACGGTGATGTGTCTTCATGCCTTCCAATCTCCACCTATTTAACTGAAAGCAAATTCCATAAATAAATAGCCCTTACCCAAGCATCTGTCCCCATCAGCAATACAAAATCCTCATCCCAGAGAACATTATTAGCTTTAAATTCTTATGTAATTTACTGCATAATTGCTGTAAAACTCAAATCTTTTCCCAGAGCTCATGTCTCCTGGATGTCATTTTGTGAATTTTCTGTTTGAATCACACTGTACATTCGATATTATAATTCCACAGTAGCAGGTTTAAAACCACAATTCTCAATGCTCTTTCCTTTGGAAAGAGAGGCAAGTGTGCAAATGAAGCAGCTAGAACTCCCTAATATTTGCATGCAGATTTATCCGGAACATACATTACAGAAACAGGCCATTCGGGCCCACTGATCTGTGCTCACAGAATCTCTTTGTCACTTCCTTATCTCATCCAACCAACATTACCTTTTATTTATTTCTCCATCATAAGCTTATCTGAGGAAGGGTCCCTGAACCAAAGCATTAATTGGCTTTGCTTTCCACAGATGCTGTTTGACTGAGTTCTTCCACCATTTTCTGTGTGTGTTTCAGATTCGAGCATTTGTAGTTTTATTGTTTTCTACAGCTTATCTGGTTTTAGTTAAATGTATCCTGGCTGGTTGCCTCAAACATTCCGTGTGAGTTCTCTGTTCTACTACACCTCAAAGAAGATTCTTCTGAAATTCTTCTTAGATTTGATGGTGAATTTCTATACATTTGCATGACTCCTAGCTTGGAGATTTTTAATGTTCACTCAATCAAGCCCTTTCATATTTTTAATGATTATTTAAGCTCCATTCAGGTTTTCATGGAAAAAAAATTCCTTTACAGATAAATATGATTCCGGCTAAATTGCAGTAATTGCGCATTCTGACCTCTGAGCTCACTCTCAACCACTCCTGTCTGCTCTTCCAATGTCAGACCACAGACTCACCAAACACAATCATATTCAAGAATAATAAAAATAAAGTCTGTGCCAGCATGTGTACATCACAATTTAATAAGTATTGTTTCTCCATCTATCAAACGCAAGGTTTAAGATCCATCACTTTTGCTTTCAGAGCTTGAAGGATTGAACAATCATTTTTTTTAGAATCCTTTGTTCAGAGCCTCTCTCCCAAGGACTGTTGCCAATGGAAAGGTCATATATACACTTTCAAGTGACAATTCCTCTTACCCTTGACAGCGACAGGATATTTAAAAGCAGAGCATGGCACTCAGAAATGCAATTCTGCCTCTTCTGTCAGCTAAGACAGTAAACTTCCAATGGAAGTCTCTGCAGACGGATTAGAATTCAGTTACAATTCCCTAAATCAGAAGGTATAGAAGCCACTTGGAACAAAACCAGCCGAGATAAGATGTGGTGATCTTAGACTTCAGTTCAAGATGGGCATGCAGTGGGCAGAGTGCCCATGCTGCTCACTAAATCTGTATCTTTTGTTTGTGAACTGTAGGTGGATTTTGTTACTGATTCCCCTCCTTCCCTCAGGCTTCATCTGAATGCTCAGGTGAGCAGAGTGCAACAAACATGTACCTTACTGTAGCTTATATGGGTTTATTCAGTCTGCTAATGCCTTTTTACAATAGTCTTTCTAAAATGAGTTTCTCCAGAGGTAACAAAATGATCAAAAGCCAACCTAAAACAGAATAAGATTAACCCAAGGACATTCAACCTGGGTGAGCACTTGGTCAACAGGTTGAGTAAAAGGCAAACCTCATCAATCAATCCTTTCTGTGGAATGCCTAAGCAACCAGGAGAAAACTTCTGGCTCCTCCTAATTCCAACAAAAATCAAAAGGAAATATGGGGCAACTCTTAAGCATCCCCCAGTTGACTATTTAAGATCCTTTGGTTGGGCTAATCATTGCTTGATGAAAATCATGCATTACCCATGTTCCATCTACTTGTACATAAAAATTACAAAACAATGTACCATTGCAGCAGAAGGAATCCAAGTGTGATGCCTCTTAACTGTACTCTGAAATGAATAACTTTTCAGCTCTGGAGTTCAGGACCAACTAAGAATGGGCAGTAAATGCCAACCTTGGTAACAAAACCCATGTCTGATGAAAACAAAACACATTTGTTAGACTGATTCCTGCTGGAAAATAACCAGCGAGGATGTTTGCTCTTTTTTGTTTCAAGGTCTTGCCTCAGTGGCACCAGGTTTAAGCAGGGAATTGATGCAATTTTTCAGCTCCTGCTGAAAGCATTGCGAAAGCAAAATATGGCTGACCATGAAAATCTGAAATAAAGCCAAAAATTCTGGAAATGCTTTACAAGTATGTCAGCATCTGCAAACAGAGAAGCAGAGATAACATTTCAGGTCAACATCATTTCATCAGGACTGGGAATAATTGGACTGGAAGGGAGGAAAGAACTGAAGACTCAGTCTGTATTAGAGCAGAAAACAAGAGAAATTAAATGACAATAGGCACTGGAGTGCAATTTAACAAAAGCCCAGAGCAGGTGAACAGGCAGAGTGATTATTTAAAGTTACCAAGGGAATTTGGAAGAAAGATAGAAAGCTGGGGTCAAAATTCTGGAAGGGTAAGACGAGATATCTTTATTAGTCACCTGTGCATTGAAACACACAGTAAAATGCATCTTCTGTGTAGAGTGTTCTGGGGGCAGCTGCAAGTGTCGCCACACTTCCAGCGCCAATATACCATGCCCACAACTTCCTAACCTGTATGTCTTTGGAATGTGGGAGGAAACCCACGCAGACATGGGGAGAACATACAAACTCTTTACAGACAGCAGCTGGAATTGAACCCAGGTCGCTGGTGCAGTAATAGTGTTATGCTAATCACTGCACTACCATGTAATAACCTGAAATTGTGGAAGTTAATGCTGAGTTTGGGAGGGTGCAATATTTCTGTTCGGAAGACGAGGCGTTGAGACTTGAGCTTGCAATAAGTATCTTTGGAACAGTGTAGAGCATTGCATTGTCCAATTGACAGAGATATTGTTTAACAAGCAGGTAGACTTTGTGTTGCTTCATTGTATACAATGGGCAGAACACTGGGGCAGCAGTTGGTGCTGTTGCCTCAGTTCCCGGAACACTGGTTTGAGCCAGACCTGTGTGCAGTCTGTCTATTCTTCCCATGAAGAGTTTCATCTGGGTCCTCCAGTTTCCTCCCACGTCCCAAAGGCATGTGGCTAGGTCAGTTAGCGACTGTAATTTGCCCCTTAATGCAGACTTAGATTAGCTTATTGTTATATACACCAGGGTGCAATGGAATTCCTTGCTCACAGGAAGTAGCAAAAGAATTAAGGGGGAGATGATGAGTATGTGAGGGAGAATAAATTGCAGGAGTAATAAAGAAATAAACAGAGAAAGAATGGAATGTATCAAATTGTTCTGCTTGATGCTCAGCATGGACTTGATGGGCTGAATGGCCTCCAACTGTGTTATGATGAGAATGTTTCTGCATGCCTGATTTTTCCAACGTGCTCTTATGCTTATGGTTTTGTGTTAGTCATGTTGCAGGCAATGAGTGAACCATGATACACTCAAAATTGCACTAGGCATCCCATAGTTATCAATGTGTCGGCTGAAGGGCTTTTGATCTTCAATCCCCACCACAGAGCCCAATTTCAACTAATGGTTACTCTTTTATATAGCTGGAAAACACACAGGTCAGTGGTTGAAAACCACTCCAGTAACTCAGCACAAGCCAAGAAATGAAAGTGAGATATGCAGTGCTCACCCGCTGATTTCCTGAACCTATCAAGGCATTGTTGGCACTGTTAGGCACTAAGTAAATGAAGAGCAAACTTTTGCAGTAAGTCTAGAAATGATTCATTGCATTTTAAAGTTTAAAATGGCAATCAAAAGTGCACCTGTTTGTACTAACAATCTAATTCAGAAGCTCTTAAACTATAAATGAATTGCTATGGAAAATGTAGCACAGATGGAACCACAGATGTCTCTTCACTGCAAGCTACGTAGCAGAGTGCGATAATTCCCATTCTTGATAATGTTGTTCTGAATTTTACCTTTGTTGGCCTCAAAATACAATTTGTTTGCCAAGATTCATTATTACTGCAGCAAAGCTAATTGTCTTCTGTACTGTATGACTACTGTTTACAATGCATGAGTTTATTAGCAAGCAAGATAGGTCATGTACATGCACTAATTGGATTAAGATCTTTATTGAATAGACATTGACAGTGCAAAAGCTACAAACATTCCACAGCTCAAGATTTCAGCCTCAGATATTTATATCCAACTTCCAGTGGTGATGTTTAAAATGGCATTGACCTGAATTTGGTAAACCATCCTTTCACACCAGGCGGGAGAGGATCAGAAAGAGATTCTACATTATTTTATCAAAGTAATACCAATACAATTACTGCAAGCAACAGAACTGTTTGTTAACAAGAGAGCTGCCCAAATATTCTTCAGAAAAGAATATTTGCAAATACTGCAAAGAAAATAAGGCTGGTGACACAAGTGGATGGAAATGAGGGGTAAAGAGTGGTAGCATAGTGGTCAGTGTAATGCTATGACAGCGCCAGCGACCTGGGTTCAATCCCCGCTGCTGCCTGTAAGGAGTTTGTACGTTCTCCCCGTGTCTGCGTGGGTTTTCTCTGGGTGCTCCAGTTTCCTCCTATATTCTAAATACATACAGGCTAGGAGCTGTGGGCATGCTATGTTGGCACCGGAAGAGTGGCGACACTTGTGGGCTGCCCCCAGCACATTCTTAGCAATGCAAAAAGATGTATTTCACTGTGTATTTCGATGTACATGTGACTAATAAATAAATATCTTATCTGAATATTCATTGCATTCTACTGGCCCAGATCCCTGTATGCCAAGAACGAACAATGGCAATTCAGACTTTATCATAATGTTCATGCCCCAAGTGCTGTCCTTCATTGTTCAAATACTTAGAATCTTTTAACTTTCATCATTTTCGATTTTTATTCATCTGCCTTTTAGGGTCATAGAGGCATACAGCACAGAAACAGGCCCTTTTAGGGCCAGCTGGTTCTTGCCATGGTTCATTTCCATCTAAACTAGTCCCATTTGCTTGCATTTAGCCCAAATCCCTCTTAACCTTTCCTTTCCATGTACCTGTACAATTTCTTTTAAGTGTCATTAATTTATCTGCCTGAACCACTTCCTCTGGCATCCTATACCATATACAGACCACCCTCTGGGTGAAAAAGTTGCCCCACAGAAAAAGATTGTGCACATTGACCCGATCTATGCCCTGTGTGATTTTATACACTTTGATTACATTTCAATGACAAATGTCTGATATGTGTATCACAGTCAAACATAAAATCAAGCAATATATTTATAATACTGTGTGGGTCATCTGTGCATTATGTTTATGTTAATCACAAGAGGGCACTGGGGAATAGTATTATCTAGAATATGATCACAATTTTGTTGGTGAATATCAAGGAAAGATGGTATCAAGCAAGTGTCAATCTTGCAAATGACTAAATTTGTCACTGGGAAACAGGCCTTCATGTATTTTTGATTTCGATATTTTTGAGACTACCTACTCACCTTTCGCTCAGGATCTTACTTTTATGCATCCTTTGTCTTCTCACGTTGTCCAAGTTATCCTTGCTTGTGCCCTACAGTTCCAGTACCCTGTATTCCTTTTTTTTTGGTGTTCGTTTATTTACCTAAATGTTTCCTGACTTTGGCTAGATTCCAAATCTGAACTTTCTTCCTCTCTTTATCCAGTGCCCCAGGATCAAAGATGACTTGCTTCCATTCCATTTTCCTGCAGGGGCTGATGAGATCACAGTGGTAGCCACAGATTCTTCAACAGATGGGGTGGGAAGTGCCTGATGGGGAGGGCAGATGGGTGCTTGATGCAGTCTTTCTGCGGTTTATGGGCTTCTGTGTGCTTTTGATGCATAGACTTGAGGTTCTCAATACCATCCTGAAAGTGCTCGATCTCAACTTTGAGCAGATGTGGGTTAGCAATCGTCAATATTCAGAGGGGATGCTGCATCTTTTTTAAGGAGGTTCTTCTTCTCTGGCTGTTGAGTAATCTCTTCCCATGATAGAGATCAGAATAAAGTGACTGTTTCAGAAGTCAGTTGTCAGGTACGTAAGTGATGTGGCCTGCCCGACAGAGCCAACTAATGCATCTAAGGCCTCAATACCAGAAACAACTCTTCTTGTTTATCAATCCTGAAGTTAGAGTATTTTTCAGATGCAGCAGTGATCGTTGACCTCAGATATGCTTCTGAGACTTGGATTACCTATAAAGGGCACTTCAAGACACTGGAAAGATACCCCCAACAATATTTCCATATGGAAATCTTGGGCAAATGATCAAAAGCTCCATCAAGGAGAAGGGTTTTATGGAGAATCTTAAAGAACAAGAGAGCAGTTGAGAGGTAGCGAGAGTTGGGGAGACAATTCCAAGGCTGAGGGGTTCGGGAGTTGACATGTTCATTAATGATGTGGGGATTAAATTCAAGATTGAAGCTCTGGAAGTGACTACAGAGACAGAGAGGAATGTGACTGTGGAGTGATGAGGCTTTTAAAATAGCAATGTTGCTTCACCAGGAGAAATTGTAAATTGAGATAAGATCAAAGTTGTGATTTTAAAATGGAGGATTTTGTGCAAAAATGTAGTGTCCATTGGCTCCTTTATACAGTTGTTCAGTAAGGCAAATAACAAGGATAGAGCATCCTTTACTGAAGGCAAACAGCACTTAACGCCAGCAATGACCAACGATAGTATATTGAATGTCATACCACACAGTACGCATACGTTTTAAAGTTACATACATACTCATATAAATGAGAAGAAATGATAGGCTTTTGTGCATTTAGCTTTTCCCTGAAAGACAAAAGGCCGATTTTTCATCAGCACTCTCAACAACAGGATTGATGCAGCCAGTAAACAGCTTTGAAACACTATTTCTGACTGCTGCTGATAGCACTGCTAACACATGAGTGGAAATTGCAATGTGTGGCACTTTGATGGAATCAGCAGGCAAGCTACAAAGAGTTCTGTTTACTTTGAATTAATTTGATTCGATATACTGATAGAAATAGCTCAATGTAGTAAAGATAAAACACGATGAAGGCAGTTAATTTGTTCAAAGCCTTTTACACCTGGAGGTGATAGCCCTCAGCATTTGCTAAGGCACCACTATTTTGCCTTATGGGAAACCTAGCCTTCCAGACCACTATGTATCAAATTATCTTAATAACAGCATCCAGCTGGGTTTACTGTATGTAAAGCTAATTGAAAACCATCTTTAGTCAGCTTTGAGAGGAGAAAAAATCTTTTTATGAATCTTAATATTATAGGAGCAAAAATTGTGTGTTAAGGCATAGGGTTTTTAATTCATGCACCACTTAGTTGCTTCACAATCAAGTATCCTTGGCAGACAGCAACTGCTGCTGACTTATAATTTCTTAAGCTACTTAGGATAAGGTCTCCAGTTTCTGTAATTGCTGTCTTTATCACAAGCTCTTTAGATTGGAATTTGATTTGGCTTCATGTGGAGGATTTATCCCTCATAAATTACATTATAAAATTCATTTTAATTAATTTCTTAATCTTCTCCATAGCTCCTGAACCTCACAGATAACTGGTTTTATCTTTCTCATGCTTTATAAAAAAAAGTTTACTATTTGTCAAAAACAAATCAAAATGCCTTTTTCTGACAGTTTTTAATGCAATGTTTCAAATCCCCAGAATACCTCCAATTAATCAAGTGTTCTGTCCGATAACAATGAAAGACACCACCAATAAGTCAAAGAATCATTCTAAACAAAACACAAGGAATTCATGAAGTTATAAATACAGAAAAAAGCTACCCAATTTATTGAATGTGGAGCGCAGGAAGAGAGGCATCAGTTGAGCCCATGACATCAGATGGAATTTGCTGGAAAAGGGTTGTTGAGATGACATAACAAAGTAAGTAACCAGAGCAGGTGTGGGTCATACAGTTCCTTGAGCCTGCTTCAGTAGTCAGTAAGATCTGAAGTGGACAGTAATAGCATCAAGACATTTATTTTAAAGTTGGGTGATACTGTGAAATACAGGTTAAGATACATACCTTTCAATATGTGGTTGAAGAAGTTTTGTTAAGAAATAGATTGCACCTCAGTGAAGGGCTTGGATTTTACCGGTTTAACAGGTCCAACAATGCAGCAAATCTTCAGTGCTGCCCGAAAGAGACAGACTGAATTCTGCTTTTTTGTCTTGAAATTGTGTATATAACCATAACCTGATAGAGCCTTGAGTTATGTTTAGTATATCAAATGGTTGCATGACAGATGCAGGAATGCAGAGAAGTGATTCCCACTTATAGACAATGACTAAATATTAAAATCAATGCAGAGAAAGAACAATTATGATTTTGATTATTTTTTAAATGCTATTGTGATCCTTTGGTTTGCTTTGTGAAGTACAGCAAATTCTATTAAAGTTTCCCTTTAAATTCTTGTAGTAACATTTGCCGTGCCAATCCTTATTATAGGTTGAATATAAAAGTCTGTTCAATAAACTAGCCTAACCATTCACAATTATTTCATTAATAGGGCTGTGTGATAGGCCTACCATTGCACAAATAAAAGTATTCACTACTGTATAATTGTTTCCTTATTCTATGATTACTGCACATCACTCACAATATGTTATTAATAATGATGTGATCTAATTGATTCTGTCATTATCCACTTCTCCCTTAACACTTAGTCCTCCTCTTATCATTTCAACGTTTTTATTTCATCTCTTCCTGAAGAGTCACACACAGGGAAATATATTGCAGAATAAATCAAAAATGAAGTATGGGAACCTCGGATACATACATAAAGAGATGGCAGCAAGCTTACTTAAGTGAGAGAAAGTAAGAAAGACGGGATGTTAAAAGTTCAAAATTGCCATTAAAGTGATAGCACCATTTGAGTAATGTATCAGAAATACACCACAGGCTCCAAATAGAAACTTCTATTACATCTAATAGAATGATAACTTAATCTTAATTTTATTAACATCAAGATGCAAAACAAGAAGGCTATGAAGTAATCATTCAGGTAATGGAAATAAGTCTGGTATTGTTATTGTTAATAAGATTAGTTGCCAACTACTTAATTTAGGCTTTGTTAATAATTTGATGGCAAAGAAACAATTACACAAAAATGGTCGTTATATGATCAAGTGCGATAAAAGCAAATATTACATTTGAAGAGGAGACAATTCAGTTATTATGGTTCTAGAGCAAAAAAGCAAGCCGCTGGAGGAACTCAGCAGGTCAGACATCATCTGTGGAGGGAAATGGGCAGTCGATGCTTCAGGTCGAGACCCTTCATCTGGACTGGCAGTCCATGTGAAGGTTCTCTTCCGGAAACATCAAGTGTCCATTTCCTTCCACAGATACTGCCCGATCCACTGAGTCCCTCCAGCAGCTCATTTTTTGCTCCAGATTCTAGTATCTGCAGTTTCTTGTGCCTCCACTAAGATTCTTGATTTTGATATAGCTGACTTTAATGAGATAAGACAAAGACTGGTCAAAGTTGTTAACAGATGGACCTGCAGGGAAGTAGTTGAATGTATTTATTTCATTTCTACCCAGACATACATAGCACATCTGAGGGGCACAAAGTCTCTTTATCAAATGAAATAAATATAATTGAACAGAAGTGAGAGATGACATAAAACCGAAGCAATGAACATATAAGAATTTCATAGACCTAATGGGCCAGAATAGACTCAAAGCCAGAAAATAAACTCAGAAGCAGTAGTAAGAGCTGCACATACCAAAAGAATCCTGTGAGGTACAGTATATCAGTACTATGGCAAAAAGATTTATAACTGGAAGAAAGGAATAGTCAACATAATAAGGATTAGCGATATCTCACAGGAACCTTTACTGGGGTTTTAACTATCTACTGTATTTATTTATGACTTAGATAACACCACAGAGAGATAAATATTCAAACTTTTCCATGATGCAAGGATTGGCGGCATGGACATTAATATAAAATCGTAGCAAGGCACTGACAGATTAACTAAATGGGTGGAAGGTCATGCATTTTAGACAAAAAGGATAAATTTGTTGAAAAGGTAGGAACAATGGATGCCCAGAAATTCAGGAGCTCACATACATAAATTATTAAAATGTCTGATCAAGTGCACAACAATAATTACAAAGACTAGTGGGATATAAGAATAGAGTTGGAATATAAATTGGAGACCCAGGTAATGACACATCTGGAATACTATACACGGTTCTAAATATGTACCTCAGAACACCTTGGAGAGGGTGTGGTGCAGAGTCAACAAACTGCTAACAATACTTCAAGAATGATCATGATGAGAAATTACACAACCTACATTTGTATCCCACAGAATAGAGATTAAGTGGTGATTAAATTCAGGATGTATGATTTTGCAAGAAATATTAATTATTTTCTGATGGTAGGGATGCTTAAGACAAGGGATGCAGGTTAAAATTAGAGCCAAGCTATTCAGGAAATAAATTCGAGAAAGGGTG